>JAGSMT010000412.1:0-216592 GCA_029286875.1 Lamproptera curius | reverse complement strand
CCATTTCTGTTTCCTTTCTTTTAAATTTACTTTTAAATTCTGTTTTCGTTTTCCGTTTCTGTTAAATTTGCGAATATCTGTATTCGTTTCTGCTAAAATTGTCTTTTGATATCCGTTTCCGGTTCCGTTTCTGCTAAAATTTTCTTTTGATATCCATTTCCGTTTTCGTTTGTATTTAAATTTATTTATGATATCTGTTTCCGTTTCCGTTTCTGCTTAAATTTACTTTTGATATCTGTATTCGTTTCCGCTAAAATTTTCTTTTGATACCAGTTTCCGGTTCCGTCTCTTCATAATCCGTTTCTATTTCCGTTTCTGCTTAAATCTACTTTTGATATCTGTTTCCGTTTCTGCATAAAATTTACTTTTGATATTCGTTTCCGTTTCCGTTTCTGCTTAAATTTACTTTTAATATCTGTTTCCGATTCTGCTAAAAAATTTTTTTTGATATCTGTTTCAGTTTGTTTCCGATTCTGTCAAAATTTTTATTTGATATTCGTTTCCGTTTCCGTTTCTGCTTAGATTTTCTTTTAATATCCGTTTCCGTTTCCGTTTCTGCTAAAACTTTCTTTTGATATCCGTTTCCGTTTCTGCTAAAATTTTCTTTTGATATCCGTTTCCGTTTCCGTTTCTAATAAAATTTCTTTTGATATCTGTTTCCGATTCTGCTAAAAATTTCTTTTGATATCCGTTTCTGTTTTCGTTTCCTTTCCGTTTCTGCTAAAATTTTCCTTTTGATATCACTTTCCGGTTCTGTTTCTTAAAAAATTATTCCTTCCCCCGTTTACCTATTGATGTTCTTTTTCTTTCTGCTAAATTTTCTTTTTTGATATCCGTTTCCGTTTCCGTTTCTGCTAAAATTGCGCGATATCCGTTTCCTTTTTCTGTTTTCGTTTCTTTCTGCTTAAATTTACTTTTTGATATCTGTTTCTATTTCTGCTTTAATTTCTTTAAATATCTTGTTTCCGATTCTTAAAATTTTCTTTTGATATCCGTTTCTGCTAAAATTTACTTTTGATATTCGTTTTCCGTTTCTGATAAAAATTTACTTTGATTGTTTCCAATTCTGCTAAAAATTTTCTTTCTTATCCGTTTCTGTTTCCGTTTCCGTTTCCGTTTCTGCTCAAATTTAGTTTTTGATATCCGTTTACGTTTTTTGTATTTAAATTTGTTATGATATCTGTTTCATTTTCGTTTCTCTAAAATTTTCTTTTGATATCACTTTCCGGTTCTGTTTCTGCCTAAAAATTTCCAATATCCGTTTTGTTTCCGTTTCCGTTTTGCTAAAATTTTCTTTTGATATCTTTTCCGTTTCTGCTAAAATTTAGTTTTGATATCCGTTTCCGTTTTCTGTTTTAGTTAAAATTCTTTTTATGTCTTGTTTCTGTTTTCTTTTCCTTTCTTCCCAAATTTACTTTTTTTGTCTGTTTTCTGTTTTCTTTTCCGTTTCTTCAAAATTTACTTTTTGGTATCCGTTTCCGTTTTCGTTTCTCTAAAAGTCCGTTATATCTTTACCGTTTTGCTAAAAATTTTCTTTCGATTTCTTTTCCGTTCCAATTTCTTAAATTTACTATTTTGTTATTGTTCTATTTTTGGCCAAAATTTTAATGATATCCCTTTTCCGTTTTGTTTTGCGAAAATTTCCCGGGATATCTTTTCTTTTTAAAATTTACTTTTGATATCCTTCTTCTTTCGTTTCTCTAAAATTTACTTTTTTTTTTTCGTTTCCGTTTCCCAAATTACTTTTAATATCTGGCACCATTTCTGCTAAAATTTACTTTTTATCCATTTCTGTTTCCGTTTCTGTTAAATTTCTTTAAATATCTGTTTTCGTTTCCTTTCTGCCAAATTCTTTTGATATCTGTTTCGTTTCTTGCTTTAAAATTGTCTTTTGATATCCGTTTCCGGTTCCGTTTCTGCTAAAATTTCATTTTAATTCCGTTTCCGTTTCCGTTTTCTTCTAAAATTAAATTTTTATATCTTTTCGTTTCGTTTCCGTTTCTGCTAAAATTTACTTTTAATATCCGTTTCCAATTTCCGTTTCTGCTAAAATTTTTTTGACATCTTTTCAGTTTTTTCCATTCTGTCCTAAATTTTTATTTGATATTCCGTTTTCGCCTTCCGTTTCTGCTAAAATTTCTTTTTGATATCCGTTTCCCTTCTGTTTCTGCAAAAATTTTTGGATATTTGTTTCCTTTCTGTTTAAATTTACCCTTATGATATCTGTTTTCGTTTCCGTTTATCTTAAATTTACAATTGATGTCTGTTTCTTTCTGCTAAAATTTTCTTTCGATATCCGTTTCCGTTTCCGTTTCCTCCTAAAATTTCCGGATATCCTTTTCCTTTTCTGTTTTCGTTTTTTCTTTCTCTTAAATTTACTTTTTGATATCTGTTTCTATTCTGGCCAAATTTACTTTAAATGTCTGTTTTTTCCGATTCTGCTAAAATTTTCTTTTTGATATCCGTTTCTGCTAAAATTTACTTTTTGATATTCGTTTCCGTTTTCTGATAAAATTTACTTTTGATGTGTTTCCAATTCTGCTTTAAAATTTTCTTTTCGTTTCCGTTTCTTTTCCGTTTTCCCTTTCCGTTTCTGCTCCAAATTTAGTTTTGATATCCGTTTCCGTTTATTTTGTATTTTTATTTATGATATTGTTTCTGTTTTTCATTTCTGCTAAAAATTTTTCTTTTGTTCCTTTCCGGTTCTGTTTCTGTTAAAAAAAAAATTATTCCGTTTTCCCCCACGCTGAATTTACTATTGATGTCTGTTTTTCGTTTCTGCTAAAATTTTCTTTTTGATATCCGTTTCCCGTTTTCCTTTCTGCTAAAATTTACCGATATCCTTTTCCTTTTTTTTTCGTTTTCTTTCTTCAAATTTCCGATATCTTTTCTATTTCCTTTAATTTACTTTAAATTATCTGTTTCCGATTCTGCTAAAATTTTCTTTTTGATATCGTTTCTCTAAAATTTCTTTTGATATTCGTTTCCGTTTCTGATTTACTTTTGATATGTTTTAATTCTTAAAATTTTCTTTTCGTTATCCGTTTTGTTTCCGTTTCCGTTTCCGTTTCTGCTCAAATTTAGTTTTGATTCCGTTTACGTTTATGTTTGTTTTAAATTTATTTATGATTCTGTTTCTTTTTCGTT
Source organism: Lamproptera curius (assembly GCA_029286875.1). NCBI lineage: Eukaryota > Metazoa > Arthropoda > Insecta > Lepidoptera > Papilionidae > Lamproptera > Lamproptera curius. Next base: position 213,445 of record JAGSMT010000412.1, on the reverse strand, counting down.
TCTGCTAAAATTTTCTTTTGATATCCTTTCCGGTTCTGTTTCTGCTAAAATTTTTTTATCCGTTTCTGTTTCCGTTTCCGTTTCTGCTAAAATTTTCTTTTGATATCTGTTTCCGTTTCCTAAAATTTGTTTTGATTCCGTTTCCGTTTCTTGTTTTGTTAAAATTAACTTTTTATGTCTGTTTCTGTTTTCTTTTCCTTTTCTTCAAATTTACTTTTTATGTCTGTTTCTGTTTTTCTTTTCCGTTTTCTTCCTAAAATTTACTTTTTGGTATCCGTTTCCGTTTTCGTTTCTGCTAAAATTGCAATTGATATCTGTTACCGTTTTTTGCTAAAATTTTCTTTCGATTTCTTTTCCGTTTCAATTTCTTTAAATTTACTTTGTTATTGTTCTAGGGTTTTCTTATGATATCCCCGTTTTCTGTTTCTGCCAAATTTGCTTTTTGATATCTGTTTTTCTATTTCCTCAAAATTTCGATATCCGTCTTCGTTTCCGTTTCTGCTAAATTTTGCTTTTTTTATCTGTTTTCGTTTCCGTTTCCGCTAAAATTTACTTTTTAATATCTGTTTCCATTTCTTCTAAAATTACTTTTTTTATCCATTTCTGTTTCCTTTCTTGCAAATTTACTTTAAATATCTGTTTTTCGTTTCCGTTTCTGCCAAATTTACGATATCTGTATTCGTTTCTGCTAAATTGTCTTTTTGATATCCTTTCCGGTTGTTTTGTAAAATTTTCTTTTTGAACCTTTCCTTTTCGTTTGTATTTAAATTTTTTAATGATATCTGTTTCCTTCCATTTCTGAAATTTACTTTTGAATCTGTATTCTTTCTTAAATTTTCTTTTTCCGTTTCCGGTTCCGTTTCTTCAAATCGTTTCTTTTCCCGTTTCTTAAATCTACTTTTGATTCTGTTTCCGTTTCTGCTAAATTTACGAATCTTTCCGTTTCCTTTCTGCTTAAATTCAATATCTGTTTCCGATTCTGCTAAAATTTTTTTTGATATCTTTTCAGTTTGTTTCCATTCTGTCAAAATTTTTTATTTGATTTCTTCCCTTTCCGTTTCCCGTTTTCTTTTTATCCGTTTCCTTTCCGTTTTTTAAAATTTTCTTTTGATTCCTTTCCTTTCTAAAATTTTCTTTTGATATCGTTTCATTTCCTTTCGTAAATTTCTTTTGATATCTGTTTCCTATTCTCTAAAATTTTCTTTCTTATCCTTTCTGTTTTCGTTTCCTTGTTTCTCCAAATTTTTCTTTTGGATATCCGTTTCCGGCTCCTTTCTGCTTTTTTTTCGTCATCATTTCCTTCCTATTTCCGTTTCTCTAAAATTTACATTTTAAAATCCTTTCTGTTTTGTTTCTTTCTAAAATTTACTTTTTATCTTTTTTCGTTTCTGCTAAAATTTTCTTTTTGATATCTTTGGTTCCTTTCTCTAAAATTTTCGTTTTGATATCCATTTCCGTTTTTCGTTTTTTTTTTAATGATTCTGTTTCCGTTTCTTTCTGCAAATCTACGGATATTGTTTCCGTTTCGCTAAATTTAATGTTCTTTCCGTTTCCTTTTTCCTAAATTTTTTTTGATATCTGTTCATTTTTTCCATTCTTCAAAATTTTGTTTGATATTCGTTTCCTTTCTGCGTTTTCTTTTTAATATCCGTTTCCGTTTCCGATTTTGCTAAAATTTTCTTTTGTTATGTTTCCGTTTCCTTTTTTACTTATGATTTCTGTTTCTTTCCGTTTATCTTAAATTTACTTTGATGTCTGTTTTTCGTTTCTGCTAAAATTTTTCTTTGATATCCCGTTTCTTTTTTCCGTTTTCGTAAAATTTCTTTTGATATCTGTTTAATTCTGCTAAAATTTCCTTTTGTTATCTGTTTCCTTTCCGTTTTTTCTAAAATTTCGTTTTATCCGTTTCCGTTTCCGTTTCTTCTAAAATTAAATTTTTATCTTTTCCGTTTCCGTTTAATTCTGCTAAAATTTTCTTTTGATATCCTTTCCGTTTCCTTTCTGCTAAAATTTTCTTTTGATATCCCCTTTCGTTTTTTTAAATTTATTTTTTAATATCCTTTCCTTTCCTTTTCTGATAAAATTTTCTTTTGATATCCTTTCCGTTTCCTTTCTGTTAAAATTCCGTAATCCGTTTCCCTTTCTATTTTTTTTATTTCTGCTAAATTTTTTTGATATCCGTTTCCTTCCGTTCTTCTAAAATTAAATTTTTATTCTGTTTCCTTCCGTTTCCATTTCTGTGTCTAATCGTTAAACTTTTCTTTTGATTTCTTTTCCCGTTTATTCTTTTTCTTTTCTATCCGTTTTTTTCCGTTTCTGATTAAATTCTTTTGATATTCTGTAATCTTTTTGCTAAAATTTTCTTTTGGATTCCTTTCCCTCCGTTTCTGCTAAAATTTATTTTCGTCAACGTTTCCGTTCTATTTCCTTTCTGCTAAAATTTACATTTGATATCTGTTTGCATTTCTGCTAAAATTTTTTTTTGATATCTGTTTCCATTTCTTAAAATTTTTTGATTCCGTTTCCTTTTCTGTTTTTCGTTTTCATCTCTTAAATTTCGATATTTTTCTATTTCTGCAAATTTCTTTAAATATCTGTTTCCGATTCTGCTAAAATTTTCTTTTGATATCCTTTCTGCTAAAATTTACTTTTGTTTCTTTCCTTTTCTGATAAATTTACTTTTGATGTTTCCAATTCTGCTAAAATTTTCTTTCGTTATCCGTTTCATTCCGTTTCCGTTTTTCGTTTCTGCTCAATTGTTTTGATATCCTTTCCGTTTATGTTTGTGTTTAAATTTATTTATGATTCTGTTTCTGTTTTCGTTTCTGCTAAAATTTTCTTTTGATATCAGTTTCCGGTTCTGTTTCTGTTAAAAAAAAATTATTCCGTTTCCTTCACCTGTTACTATTTGATGTCTGTTTTGTTTCTCTAAAATTTTCTTTTGATATCCGTTTCCGTTTCCTTTCTCTAAATTTCTTTCTAATCCTTTCCTTTCTATTTCCGTTTTTATTTCTGCTAAATTTCTTTTAATTCATTTCCGTTTCCCTTCTTAAAATTTTCTTTTAATATCCGTTTCCGTTTTCTTTCTCCTAAAATTTATTTTTTATTCTTTTGTGTTTTTTTCCGTTTTCTGTTTAAATTTACTCATGATATCTGTTTCCTTTCCGTTTATCTTAAATTTACTATTGATGTCTGTTTTCGTTTTCTAAAATTTTTTTTGATATCCGTTTTCCGTTTCGTTTCTGATAAAAATTTCCGGATATCTGTTTAATTCTGCAATTTTCCTTTTTTATCTGTTTCCGTTTCCGTTTCTTCAAAATTAAATTTTTATATCTGTTTCCTTTCCGTTTCTTGTCTAATCGTGCTAAACTTTTCTTTTGATTCGTTTCCTTTCGTTTTTTAAATTACTTTTAATATCTGTTTCCCGATTCTGCTAAAATTTTCTTTTGATATCCATTTCTTCAAATTGCCCCGATATTCGTTTCCGTTTTCATTTCTTAAAATTTACTTTTGATATTCTTTCCGTTTCCAATTCCAAAAATTTTCTTTTTGATATCCTTTCCTTTCCGTTTCTGCTAAAATTTTCTTTTTGATATCCCTTTCGTTTTTTTAAATTTTTTTTATCCGTTTCGTTTTCTTTTCTAAAATTTTCTTTTGATATCCGTTTCCTTCTGTTTCTCTAAAATTTTTGATATTTGTTTCCGTTTCTGTTTAAATTTCTTATGATATCTTTTCGTTTCCGTTTACCTTTACTATTATGTCTGTTTTCTTTCCTAAAATTTTCTTTCGATTCCGTTTCTTTCCGTTTCTCTAAAATTTCGATATCCGTTTCCTTTTCTGTTTTCGTTTTCGTTTCTGTTAAATTTACTTTTATTCTGTTTCTTTTTCTTTAATTTCTTTAAATATCTGTTTCAAATTCTGCTAAAATTTTCTTTTTGATATCCGTTTCTCTAAAATTTACTTTTGATATTCTTTCCGTTTCTGTAAATTTACTTTTGAGTTTTAATTCTGCTAAAATTTTTTTTATCTTTCTGTTTCCGTTTCCGTTTCCGTTTTCTGCCAAATTTAGTTTTATATCCGTTTCCGTTTATGTTTGATTTAAATTTATTTTATATCTGTTTCTGTTTCTTTCTCTAAAACTTTTATCACTTTCCGGTTCTGTTTCTGAAAAAAATTATTCGTTTCCCTTCACACGCTGTTACTAATGATGTCTGTTTTCGTTTCTGCTAAAATTTTTTTTTGATTCCGTTTCCGTTCCGTTTCGCTAAAATTTCTTTTGATATCCGTTTCCTTTTCTGTTTCGTTTTCGTTTTCTTAAATTTACTTTTGATTCTTTTCTTTTCTGCTTTAATTTCTTTAAATATCTGTTTCGATTCTGCTAAAATTTTCTTTTGATATCTTTCTAAAAATTTCTTTTGATATTCGTTTCCGTTTCTATAAATTTCCCCGATTGAATTCTGAAATTTTCTTTCGTTATCCGTTTCTGTTTCCGTTTCCTTTCGTTTCTCTCAAATTTGTTTTGATTCCGTTTACGTTTATGTTTTTTTAAATTTATTTATGATATCTGTTTCTGTTTTCTTTCTGCTAAAATTTTCTTTTGAATCCCTTTTCCGGTTCTGTTTCTGTTAAAAAAAATTATATCCGTTTCCCTTCACCGCTGAATTTACTATTGATGTCTGTTTCTTTCTGCTAAAATTTTCTTTTGATATCCTTTCCGTTTCCGTTGCTGCTGAAATCTACGTTTGATATCTGTTTCCGTTTCTGCGTAAAATTAACTTTGATTCCGTTTCCGTTTCCGTTTCTGCTAAATTTTTTTTGATATCTGTTTCGTTTGTTTCCAATTCTGTCAAAATTTTTTTGATTTGTTCCGTTTCTGTTAGATTTTCTTTTTAATATCCTTTCCGTTTCGTTTTGCTAAAATTTTCTTTTTTATGTTTCGTTTCCGTTTAAATTTATTGATTTCTGTTTTCGTTTCCAGTTCTTTAAATTTACTTTTAATATCTTTTTTCGTTTCCGTTTCCCTTTTTACTTTTGATATCCTTATTCGTTTCTGCTAAAATTGTCTTTTGATATCCGTTTCAGTTCCGTTCTCTAAAATTTTCGTATCCATTTCCGTTTTCGTTTGTTTTAAATTTGTTAATTCTGTTTCCGTTTCCGTTTCTGCTTAATTACTCATGATATCTGTTTTCCGTTTCGTTTATCTTAAATTACTATTGATGTCTGTTTTTCTTTCTTATAATTTTCTTTTGATATCCGTTTCCGTTTCCGTTTCTGCTAAAAATTTCTTTCGTAACCCGTTTCGTTTCTTTTCCGTTTTACTTCTGCAAAATTCTTTTAATATCCATTTCTGTTTCCTTTCTGTTAAATTTACTTTTATTATCTGTTTCCGTTTCTGTAAAATTTTCTTTTTGATACCAGTTTCGGTTCCGTTTCTGTAAAAAATTAAACCTTTCCCTTCCGTTTTTTTAAAATTTTTTTGATATCCGTTTTCGTTTCCTTTTTAAAATTTTCCGTTCCTTTCCCGCTTCTGTTTCTTAAAAATTTTTTGATATTGTTTCCGTTTCTGTTAAATTTCTTTGTTCTGTTTCCGTTTCTGTTTTAAATTTCGTTTCCGTTTCTGCTCAAATTTAGTTTTGATCCGTTTCCTTTCGTTTCTGCTTAATTTACGATTCCATCTCCTTTTCTTTGTATTTAAATTTTTTATGATATCTGTTTCCCGTTTCCGTTTCTTAAATTTTTTTTTAAATTCTGTTTCCGTTTCTCTAAAATTTTCTTTTGATATCTTTCGGTTTCCTTCTGGTAAAAATAATTATATCCGTTTTCCGCATCCGTTTCTTTAAATTTTCTTTTGATTCCATTTCCGGTTCCTTTCTGCTAAAATTCTTTCGTCATCCGTTTCGTTTTTTTTCTTTTCTTAAAATTAACGATTATTCCTTTCTTTTCCTTGCCATTTCTGAAATCTACTTTTGATATCTTTTCCTTTCTTAAAAATTTACTTTTTATCTGTTTTTTGTTTCCGTTTCCCTTTTCAATATCTGTTTCCATTTCTAAAAATTTTGCTAAAATCCGTTTCTTTCCTTTCTAAATTTTTTGTATCTGTTTTCAGTTTTTTTCCGATTCTGTCAAAATTTTTTTTGATATTCGTTTCCTTTCTTTGATTTTCTTTTAATATCCGTTTCCGTTTCCTTTTGCTAAAATTTTCTTTGTTTGTTTCCGTTTCCGTTTTTTCTTATATTTCTGTTTCCTTTCGTTTTTCTTAAATTTACTAGATTCTTTTCTTTCTCAAAATTTTCTTTTGATATCCTTTCTTTTTCCGTTTCATAAATTTACTTTTGATATCTTTTTCCAATTCTTAAAATTTCCTTTGTTATCTGTTTCCTTTCCGTTCTCTAAAATTTCGTTTTAATTCCTTCCTTTCCTTTCTTCTAAAATTAAATTTTTATATCTGTTTCCGTTTCCGTTTCCAATTCTGCTAAAAATTTTCTATTTTTCCGTTTCCTTTCTGCTAAAATTTTCTTTTTTGATTCCCTTTCTTTTTGTTAAATTTATTTTTAATATCCCCGTTTCCTTTTCTGATAAAATTTTCTTTTGATATCCTTTCCTTTCCGTTTCTGTTAAAATTGACTTTCTAATGTTTCCGTTTCTATTTCCGTTTTTTTTCTGCTAAAATTTCCGATATCTGTTTCCATTTCTCTAAAATTTACTTTTGATATCCATTTCTGTTTCCGTTTCCCTAAAATTTACTTTTAATATCTGTTTCCATTTCTCTAAAATTTTTTGATATCCATTTCTGTTTCCGTTTCTGCTAAAATTTACTGTTGATATCTGTTTTTTTTTCCAAATTTGATATCCGTTTCCGTTTCCGTTCTGCTAAAAATTTACTTTTAATATCCTTTTTTTTCCTTCCGTTTCCTAAAATTTAGTTTTGATATCCGTTTCCGTTTCTGTTTTAGTTAAAATTTACTTTTATGTCTGTTTCTGTTTTTTTTCCTTTCTTCTAAAATTTCGGGTATCCGTTTCCGTTTTTCTTTCTGCTAAAAATTCAATTGTATCTGTTCGTTTTTCTAAAATTTTCTTTCGATTTCTATTTCCGTTTCAATTTTGCAAATTTACTATTGTTATGTGTCTATTTTCTTAAATTTATTTGATATCCCTTTCCGTTTCTGTTTCTGGAAAATTTCTTTTGATTCTTTTCTATTTCTTAAAATTTACTTTTGATATCCGTCTTCTTTCCTTTCTCTAAAATTTACTTTTTTTTTCTTTTTCTTTCCGTTTCCCAAAATTTCTTTTAATATCTTTTCCATTTCAAAATTTCTTTTGGTATCCATTTCTGTTTCCGTTTTCTTAAATTTACTTTAAATATCTGTTTTCGTTCCGTTTCCTTAAATTACTTTTGATATCTGTATTCTTTCTGCTAAAATTGTCTTTTGATATCCTTTCCGTTCCTTTCTGCTAAAATTTTCTTTTTGATATCCATTTCCTTTTCGTTTGTATTTAAATTTATTTTATCCCTTTTCCTTTCCTTTCTTTAAATTTTTTTGATATCTGTTTCGTTTCCTTTTTTCTTTTGATACCAGTTTCCGGTTCCGTTTCTTCATAATCCCGTTTCTATTTCCTTTCTCTTAAATCTCTTTTTGATTCTTTTCCGTTTTGCATAAAATTCCGATTCCGTTTTGTTTCCGTTTTTGCAAACAATATCTGTTTCCGATTCTGCTAAAAATTTTTTTTTGATATCTGTTTCAGTTTGTTTACGATTCTGTCAAAATTTTTTTGATATTCGTTCCGTTTCCGTTTCTGTTAGATTTTCTTTTAATTCCGTTTCCGTTTCCTTTTTTAAATTTTCTTTGTATCTTTCCGTTTCTTAAAATTTTCTTTTGATATCCGTTTCCATTTCCGTTTCTGATAAATTTACTTTTTGATATCTGTTTCCTATTCTCTAAAAATTTTCTTTCGTTATCCTTTCTGTTTTCGTTTCCCGTTTCCTTTCTGCTTAAATTTTCTTTTGGATTCTTTCCTCCTTTTCCTAATTTTTTCCAACTTTCGTTCCTATTTCCTTTCTCTAAAATTTTTAAAATCCTTTCTGTTTTGTTTCCGTTTCTGCTAAAATTTCTTTTTTTATCTTTTTCTTTTCTCTAAAATTTTTCTTTTGATATCCTTTCCGGTTCCGTTTCTGCTAAAATTTTCGTTTTGATATCCATTTCCTTTTCGTTTGTATTTAAATTTTTAAATATATCTGTTTTTTCTTTTAAATCTACGTTTATATCTTTTCCGTTTCTATAAAATTTACTAATTGTTTGTTTCCGTTTCTGCTAAATTTTTTTTTGATATCTGTTTCATTTTTCCATTCTTCAAAATTTTTATTTATTTTTTCCCTTTCTGGTTTTTCTTTTAATATCCGTTTCCGTTTCCTTTTGCTAAAATTTTCTTTTTTATTTTCCGTTTCCTTTTAAATTTCTTTGATTTCTTATCCTTTCCGTTTATCTTAAATTTACTATTGATGTCTGTTTTCTTTCTGTAAAATTTTTTTTTATGTTTCTTTTCCGTTTCTGATAAAATTTCTTTTTGATATCTGTTTCCAATTCTTAAAATTTCCTTTTTGATCTGTTTCCTTTCCCGTTTCTCTAAAAATTTTTTTAATACCTTTCCGTTTCTTTCTTCAAATTAAATTTTATTCTTTTTCTTTTGTTTCCAATTCCTTTTCTTTTGATATCCGTTTCGTTTCCGTTCTGCTAAAATTTTCTTTTGATATCCCTTTCGTTTTTGTTAAATTTATTTTTTAATATCCGTTTTCTTTCCTTTTCTGATAAAAATTTTCTTTTTGACCGTTTCCGTTTCCTTTCTTTAAAATTTCTTTCTAATCCTTTCCGTTTCTATTTCCGTTTTATTTCTCTAAAATTTACTTTTGATATCCTTTCCTTTCCTTTCTTCATTAAATTTTTATATCTGTTTCTTTCGTTTCCATTTCTGTTCTAATCATTTAACCTGTATTCTTTCCTTTATTCTGTTAAATTTTCTTTTCATTCCTTTCATTTCCGTTTCTGATTAAATTTACTTTTGATATCTGTAATCGTTTTGCTAAAATTTTCTTTTTGGATATCCGTTTCGGCTCCTTTCTGCTAAAATTTATTTTTCTCATACGTTTTCGTTCCTATTCCGTTTCTGCTAAAATTTACTTTTGAATCGTTTGCATTTCTCTAAAATTTTTTTTTGTATCGTTTCCATTTCTTTTTTACTTTTTTTGATATCCGTTTTCCTTTTCTTTTCTTTTTCGTATCCTTAAATTTACTTTTGATATCTGTTTCATTTTGTAAATTTTCTTTTAAATTCTTTTCCTTTTCCTAAAATTTTTTTTTTATCCTTTCTGCTAAAATTACTTTTGATATTCTTTCTTTCTGTAAAATTTTATTTTTGATATGTTTCCAATTCTGCTAAAATTTTCCGTTATCCGTTTCGTTCGTTTTCCGTTTTTCTTTCTGTAAATTTTTTTTGATATCGTTTCCTTTTATGTTTGATTTAAATTTATTTTGATATCTGTTTCTGTTTTTTTTCTGTAAAATTTTCTTTTGATATGTTTCCATTCTTTCTTTAAAAAAAATTTATCCTTTCCGTTCAAGCTAGTTTTACTTTGATGTCTGTTTTCGTTTCCTAAAATTTTCTTTTGATATCCTTTCCGTTTCCTTTCTGCTAAAATTTTCCTTTCTAATCCGTTTCCTTTCTATTTCCGTTTTTATTTCTGCTAAAATTTACTTTTAATATCCATTTCCGTTTCCTTTCCCAAATTTTCTTTTTAATATCCGTTTCCGTTTTCTTTTCTCCAAAATTTTTGGTATTCTTTTTTGATATTGTTTCCTTTTTTTTCTCAATATCTGTTTCCTTTCCGTTTCTTAAAATTTACTTTGATGTCTTTTTCTTTTCTAAAATTTTCTTTGATTCCGTTTCCTTTCCTTTCTGATAAAATTTCGATATCTTTCCAATTCCAAATTTCCTTTTTATCTGTTTCCTTTCCTTTCTTCTAAAATTAAATTTTATATCTTTTCCTTTCCTTTCTGTGTCTAATCTTACTTTTCGTTTCTTTGTTTTTCCCAAATTTTTTTAAAACTTTTTTTGTTTGTTTTTTATTTTGTTCTTTTTTTTTTTCCGCAAAATTTTTTGAACCTTTCCGTTTTTCCTTTTTTTAATATCCGTTTCTGCTAAATTTTTTGATATCTGTTTCCGTTTCTGCTAAAAAATTATAACCGTTTCGCTTCCTTTCTTTTTTCTTTTTATATCCGTTTTCGTTTCGTTTTTAAATTTTCTTTTTTGATATCCGTTTCGGTTTCTTTCTGCTAAAATTTCCTTTTGATATCCATTTCCGTTTTTTTTATTTTAAATTTATTAATGATATCTGTTTCCCTTTCGTTTTGCTAAATCTACTTTTATATCTGTTCCTTTCTCCTAAATTTACTATGATATCCTTTTCCGTTTTTTTAAATTTTTTTTTGTTCTGTTTTCAATTTTCTTCTGTCAAAATTTTTTGATATTCTTTCCTTTCTGCGTTTTCTTTTTATCCTTTCCTTTCCGTTTTTGCTAAAATTTTCTTTTGTTATGTTTCCTTTCCTTTAAATTTCTTTGTTTTGTTTCCTTTCCGTTTATCTTAAATTTACTATTGATGTCTGTTTCGTTTCTGCTAAAATTTTCTTTTGATATCCGTTTTTTTCCGTTTCAATTTCGATATCTTTTCCAATTCTGCTTTTCCTTTTGTTATCTGTTTCCGTTTCCGTTTCTGCTAAAATTTCGTTTTAATATCCGTTCCGTTTCGTTCTTCTAAATTAAGAGATTTTATGTTTCCGTTTCCGTTTCCAGTTCTGCTAAAATTTTCTTTTTGATATCCGTTTCCGTTTCCGTTTCTGCATTTTCTTTTGATATCCGCTTTCGTTTTTGTTAATTTATTTTTTAATATCCATTTCCGTTCCACTACAATAAATTTTCTTTTGATATCCGTTTCGTTTCCGTTTCTGTGAAATTGACTTTCGTAATCCATTTCCGTTTCTATTTCCGTTTTATTTCTGCTCAAAATTTACTTTTGGTATCATTTCCGTTTCATTTCTTCTAAAGTCAGTTTTATATCTGTTTCCATTCCGTTTCTGCTAAAATTTCGTTTTAATTTTCGTTTCCATTTCGTTTATTATTCAATTTTATATGTTTCCGTTTCCGTTTCCAATTCTGCTAAAATTTTCTTTTGATATCCGTTTCCGTTTCATTTTCTGCTAAAATTTTTCTTTTGATATCCGCTTTTCGTTTCGTTTCTGCTAAAATTTACTTTTGATATCCGTTTCCTTTTCTGTTTTCGTTTTCGTTTCACCTTAAGTTACTTTTGATATCTGTTTCTATTTCTGCTTTAATTTACTTCAATGTCATTCCGATTCTGCTAAAATTTCTTTTGATATCCGTTCTAAAATTTACGCGCGATATTCGTTCCGTTTCTGATAAAATTTACTTTTGTTCCAATTCTGCTAAAATTTTCTTTCGTTGTATCATTTCTATTTCGTTTTCGTTTCCGTTTCTGCTCAAATTTAGTTTTGATATCCGTTTCCGTTTCCGTTTGTATTTAAATTTATTTATCATATCTGTTTCTGTTTTTGTTTCTGCTAAAATTTTCTTTTGATATCACTTTCCGGTTCTGTTTCTGTTAAAAAAAAAATTATATCCGTTTCCGCTTCACACGCTGAATTTACTATTGATGTCTGTTTTCGTTTCTGCTAAAATTTTCTTTTGATATCCGTTTCCGTTTCCGTTTCTGCTAAAATCTACGTTTGATATCTGTTTCCGTTTCTGCGTAAAATTTACTATTGATGTCATTTTCGTTTCCGTTCTGCTAGAATTTTTTTTTTGATGTCTGTTTCCAGTTTGATTTCGGTTCTGTCAAAATTTTTATTTATTCGTTCCCGTTCTTCTTCGTTTTCTTTTATATCCGTTTTCCGTTTCATTTTACTAAAATTTTCTTTTATTATGTTTCCGTTTTCCGTTCTGATTACCTATGATTTCTGTTTCGTTTCCAGTTCTGCCATTTGCTATCTGTTTCATTTCATTTCTGCCTAAATTTACTTTTGATATCTGCCGTTTCTGCTAAGTGTCTTTTTGATATCCGTTTCAGTTCCGTTTCTGCTAAAATTTTCTTTTGATATCCATTCCGTTTTCGTTTGTATTTAAATTTATTTACAGTATCATGTCCGTTTCCGTTTCTGCTTAAATTTACTCATGATATCTGTTCCGTTTCCGTTTATCTTCATTCACTGTGATGTCTGTTTTTTGGTCTTTTCTGCTATAATTTTCTTTTGATATCCGTTTCCCGTTTCCGTTTCTGCTTCGGTGCCACCGTAACCCGTTTCCGTTTCCTTTCCGTTTTACTTCTGCAAAAATTTACTTTTAATATCCATTTCTGTTTTCGTTTCTGCTTAAATTTACTTTTGATATCTGTTTCCGTTTCTGCTAAAATTTTCTTTTGATACAATTTCGGTTCTACGTTTCTGCTAAAAAATTATAACCGTTTCCCGCCGTTTCTTTTAAATTTTCTTTTGATATGTTTTGTTTTCCGTTTCATTTTCTTTTTAATATCCATTTCCTTCTGTTTCTACTAAAAATTTTTTGATATATATTTCCATTTCTGTTTAAATTTACTTATGATATCTGTTTCCGTTTCTGTTTAAATTTACGTTTCCGTTTTCTCAATTAGTTTAATGCTCGTTTCCGTTTCCGTTCTGTAAATTTACTTTTTAGTGTCATCTCCTTTTCCATTTGTATTTAAATTTATTTATGATATCTGTTTCAGGTACCGTTTCTGCTTAAATTGTTTTTAAGCCTTCTTCCGTTTCTGCTGAAATTTCACGATATCCGTTTCCGGTTCGCTTCTGGTAAAAATAAAATTATATCCGTTTTCCGCATCCGTTTCTGCTTAAATTTTCTTTTGATATCCATTTCCGGTTTCCGTTTCTGCTAAAATTGCGCAAATCATCCGTTTCCGTTTTATTTCCATTTCTCGGGTCTTTTTGATATCGATTTCGTTTCTGTTTCCGTTGCCATTTCTGCTTAAATCCGCGCGATATCTGTTTCCGTTCTGCTACGGAAATTTACTTTTTTATCTGTTTTCGTTTCGTTCCGCTAAAATTTACTTTTTAATATCTGTTTCCATTTCTACTCATTACTTGCAATGTCATTTCTGTTCATTTCCTAAAATTTACCTGTTGATATCTGTTTCCATTTCTGCTAAAATTTACATTGATATCGTTTCCGTTTCCTGCCGTTTCTTCTTGGGTACTTTAATATCATTTCTGTTTCCGTTTCCGTTTCTGCTGAAATTTGGTTTTGATATCCGTTTCCGTTTTCTGTTTTTAGTTAGGTACTTTTGTATATATTTTCTGTTTTCTTTTCCGTTTCTTCTAAAATTACTTTTTATATCTGTTTCTGTTTCTTTTCCGTTTCTTCTAAGTTACTTTTGATATCCGTTTCCGCTTCTGTTCTCTTCAAATTTTTTTGATGTTGTTTCCGTTTTCTGTTTAAATTTACTTATGATATCTGTTTTCGTTTCGTTTATCTTAAATTTACTATTGATGTCTGTTTTTCGTTTTCTGCTAAAATTTTCTTTTGATATCCGTTTCCGTTTCCGTTTCTGCTAAAATTTACTTTTGATATCCGTTTCCGTTTCTGTTTCGTTTCGTTTCTGCTTAAATTGCTGATATCTGTATTCGTTTCTGCTAAAATTGTCTTTTGATATCCGTTTCCGGTTCCGTTTCTGCTAAAATTTTCTTTTGATATCCATTTCCGTTTTCGTTTGTATTTAAATTTATTTATGATATCTGTTTCGTTCCATTTCTACTAAATTTACATTTCGTCGTTTTATTTTGCTGTTCTGCTAAATTTATCTATTTTCGTTTCTACTAAAATTTTCTTTTTTGATATCAATTTCGTTTCCATTTCTGCTAAAATTTTCGTTTGATATCCATTTCGTTTTCGTTTGTGTTAAGTTATTAATGATATCATTTTCCGTTTCGTTTCATACTGAAATCTACGTTTGATATCTGTTTCCGTTTCTGCATAAAATTTACTATTGATATGCGTTTCCGTTTCGTTTCATAAATTTTTTTTTGATATCTGTTTCCAGTTTTTTTTTCCAGTTCACAATCAAAAGTACAATTTGATATTCGTTTCATTTTCTGCTTAGATTTCTTTTAATATCCGTTTCCGTTCCGTTTTACTAAAATTTTCTTTTGTTATGTTTCCATTTCCGTTTAAATTTACTGCAGTTCTGTTTCCGTTTCGTTTATCTTAAATTTACTGTGATCTGTTTTTCATTTCTACCTAAAATTTCTTTTTGGTATCACGTTTCTTTTCCGTTTCTGATAAAATTTACTTTTGATATCTGTTTCCAATTCTGCTAAAATTTCCTTTATTATCTATTTCCGTTTCGTTTCTGCTAAAATTTCGTTTAATATCATTTCCGTTTCCGTTTCTTCTAAATTAAATTTTATATCTGTTTCCGTTCCGTTTCCAATTCTGCTGAAATTTTCTTTTTGATATCCGTTTCCGTTTCCGTTTCTGCTAAAATTTTCTTTGATATCCGCTTTCGTTTTTGTTAAATTTATTTTTAATATCCGTTTCCGTTCCTTTTTCTGATAAATTTTCTTTTGATATCCGTTTCAGTTTCCGTTTCTGTTAAAATTGACTTTCGTAATCCGTTTCCGTTTCTTCCGTTTTATTTCTGCTAAAATTTACTTTTAATATCCGTTTCCGTTTCGTTTCTTCTAATTAGTTACATATCTATTTCCATTCCATTTCTACTAAAAATTTCGTTTTAATTTTCGTTTCCATTCCGTTTCTTCTAAATTAAATTTTTATCTGTTTCCGTTTCCGTTTGGTCTGCTAAATTTTTCTTTTTTTTTTGATATCCGTTTTCCGTTCCGTTTCCTAAAATTTTCTTTTGATATCCGCTTTCGTTTCCGTTTCTGCTAAAATTTACTTTTGATATCCGTTTCCTTTTCTGTTTTTCGTTTTTGTTTTCTGCTTAAATTTACTTTTGATATCTGTTTCTATTTCTGCTTAAAATTACTTTTAATATCTGTTTCCGATTCTGCTAAAATTTTCTTTTGATATCCGTTTCTGCTAAAATTTACTTTTGATATTCGTTTCCGTTTCTGATAAAATTTACTTTTGATATGTTTCCAATTCTGCTAAAATTTTCTTTCGTTATCCGTTTCTGTTTCCGTTTTCGTTTCATTTCTGTAAATTTAGTTTGATATCCGTTTACGTTGTTTGTATTTAAGTTGTTTATGATATCTGTTTCTGTATTTTTGTTTCTGCTAAAATTTCTTTTGATATCCGCTTTCCAGTTCTGTTTCTATTAAAAAAAATTATATCCGTTCCGCTTCACGCTGAATTTACTATTGGTGTCTGTTTTCGTTTCTAAATTTTCTTTTGATATCCGTTTCCGTTCCGTTTCTGCAAATCTACCCGTTTGATATCTGTTTCCGTTTCTGCGTAAAATTTACTAATGATGTCGTTTCCGTTTCCATTTCTGCTAAATTTTTTTTTTGATATCTGTTTCAGTTGTTTCCGATTCTGTCAAAATTTTTATTTGATGTTCGTTTCCGTTTCTGTAGATTTTCTTTTGTATCCGTTTCCGTTTCGTTTTTTGCTGGGTGCCTGCTGTTATGTTTCCGTTTCCGTTTAAATTTACTATAGTTCTGTTTTTCGTTCCGGTTCTGCTTAAGTTGCTTTTAATATCTGTTTCGTTTTCAGTTTCTGCTAATTTACTTTTGATATCTGTATTCATTACTAAAATTGTCTTTTGAATCGTTTCCGGTTCGTTTCTACTAAGAAATTTTCTTTTGATATCCATTTCCGTTTTCGTTTGTATTTAAATTTGTTGTAATCTCTGTTTCCGTTCCGTTTCTGTAGAATTTACTCATGATATCTGTTTCCGTTTCCGTTTATCGCAAATTCACTATTGATGTCTGTTTTCGTTTCTGCACTATAATTTTCTTTTGATATCCGTTTCGTTTCCATTTCCTTCGTTATAACCGTTTCCGTTTCTATTTCCGTTTCATAAAGTTGCTTTTGTATCCATTTCTGTTTCCGTTTCTGTAAATTTACTTTTGTATCTGTTTCCGTTTCTACTAAATTTTCTTTGATACAGTTTCCGGTTCCGTTTCTGCTAAAAAATTATAACCGTTTCTTCCGTTTTTTTAAAATTTTCTTTTTTCTTTTCGTTTCTTTTTGCTAAAATTTTTTTTGATATCCTTTCCTTCTTTCTGCTAAAAATTTTTTTGATATATGTTTCCTTTTCTGTTTAATTTTATGATATCTGTTTCCTTTCTTTTAATTTGTTTCCGTTTCTTCAAATTTGTTTGATTCCGTTTCCGTTTCCCGTTTCTTAAATTCCGATTCCATCTCCTTTTCCGTTTTGTTTATTTTTTTATATCTGTTTGTTTCGTTTCTGTTAAATTTTTTTAATATCTGTTTCCTTTCTGCTAAAAATTTTCTTTTGATATCCGTTTCCGGTTCCCTTCTGGTTAAAAATAATTATATTCCGTTTCCGCATCCGTTTCCTTAAATTTTCCTTTTTGATATTCCATTTCCGGTTCCGTTTCTGCTAAAATTTACTTTCGTCATCCGTTTCCGTTTTTTTTCTGTTTCTCTTTTTGATGTTCGATTCCGTTTTGTTTCCGTTGCCATTTCTCTTTAAATCTCCGGATATCTTTTCCGTTTCTCTTTTACTTTTTTATCTGTTTTCGTTTCCGTTTCGCTAAAAATTTACTTTTTAATTCTGTTTCCATTTTCTTTAAAATTTCTTTTTGATATCCATTTTCTTTTCCGTTTTCCTTTGCAAATTTACTTTGATATCTGTTTCCATTTTCTGCTAAAATTTACATTTGATATCCGTTTCCGTTTCCGTTTCTGCTAAAAATTTACTTTTTAATATCCGTTTCTGTTTCCGTTCCGTTTCTGCAAAATTTAGTTTTGATATCCGTTTCCGTTTCTGTTTTGAAAATTTTACTTTTTATGTCTGTTTCTTTTTTTTTTCCGTTTCTTCAAATTTACTTTTTTATTCCTGTTTCTGTTTTCTTTTTCCTTTTCTTCTAAAAATTTACTTTTGGTATCCGTTTCCGTTTTCGTTTCTCTAAAAATTGCAATTAATTCTTTCCTTTTTGCTAAAATTTTCTTTCGATTTCTTTCCGTTTCAATTTCTTTAAATTTACTATTGTTATATGTGTCTATTTTTTGCTTAAATTTCTTATAATGCCTTTCCGTTTCCGTTTTCTCTAAAATTTCGTTTTAATTTTTCGTTTCCTTTCCGTTTCTTCTAAAATTAAATTTTTATTCTGTTTCCGTTTCCGTTTCCAATTCTGCTTTAAAATTTTTCTTTTGATTATCCGTTCCGTTTCCGTTTCTGCTAAAATTTTCTTTTGATATCCCTTTCGTTTCCTTTCTGCTAAAATTTGCGCGATATCCTTTCCTTTTTCTGTTTTTTTTTTTCGTTTTGTTTCTGTTAAATTTCTTTGATATCTTTTCTTTTCCTTTAATTTACTTTAAATATCTTTTCCGGTTCTCTAAAATTTTCTTTTGATATCCGTTTTCTAAAATTTACTTTTGATATTCGTTTCCGTTTCTGATAAAATTTACTTTTGATATGTTTCCAATTCTGCTAAATTTCCTTTCTTTCCTTTCTTTTCCGTTTCCGTTTCCATTTTCTGTAAATTGGTTTGATTCCGTTTGTTTATGTTTTGTATTTAAATTTATTTATGATATCTGTTTCTGTTTTCGTTTTCTAAAAATTTTTTTTTAATTCACTTTCCGGTTTCTGTTTCTGTTAAAAAAAAAAATTATTCCTTTCCGCTTCACCCGTTTATTGATGTCTGTTTTCGTTTCTGCTAAAATTTTCTTTTTTGATATCCGTTTCCGTTTCCGTTTCTGCTTAAATCTCGTTTTGATATCTGTTTCCGTTTCTGCTAAAATTTACTAATTGATATCCTTTCCGTTTTCGTTTTCTGCTAAATTTTTTTTTTTGATATCTGTTTCAGTTTTTTCCGATTCTTCAAAATTTTTTTTGATATTCGTTTCCGTTTCTGCGATTTTCTTTTAATATCCTTTCCGTTTTCCGTTTTTTAAAATTTTCTTTTATTTGTTTCCTTTCCTTTAAATTTACCTATTGATTTCTTTTTTCGTTTCCGGTTCTGCCCTTTCTTTTAATATCTGTTTTTCGTTTCCTTTCTCCTAAATTTACTTTTAATTCTGTATTCGTTTCTTCAAAATTGTCTTTTTGATATTTTCCGGTTTCCGTTTCTGCTAAAATTTTCTTTTTGATATCCATTTCCGTTTTCGTTTGTTTTTTTATTTATGATATCTGTTTCCGTTTCCGTTTCTGCTTTTTACTCGATTCTGTTTCCGTTTCCGTTTATCTTAAATTCACTAATTGATGTCTGTTTTCGTTTTCCTTTATAATTTTCTTTTGATATCCTTTCCGTTTCCTTTCAGCTTAAATTTACTTTCGTAACCTTTCCGTTTCTATTTCCTTTTTTTAACTTCTGCAAAAATTTAAAATATCCATTTCTGTTTCCGTTTCTTGCAAATTTCCTTTTATTATTTCTGTTTCCGTTTCTGCTAAAATTTTCTTTTTTGATACCAGTTTCCGGTTCCGTTTCTGCTAAAAAATTATAACCGTTTTCCGCTTCCGTTTTTTTAAAATTTTCTTTTGATATCCGTTTTCGTTTCCTTTTTGCTAAAATTTCCTTTGATTCCGTTTCCCGCTTCTGTTTCTGCTAAAAATTTTTTTGATATATGTTTCCGTTTCTGTTTTAAATTTCTTATGATATCTTTTTCCGTTTCTGTTTAAATTTACGTTTCCTTTCTGCTCAAATTGGTTTTTATCCGTTTTCCGTTTCCGTTTCTTAAATTTCCGTATCCATCTCCCCTTTTCCTTTGTTTTAAATTTTTATGATGTCTGTTTCCTTCCGTTTCTTTTTATTTTTTTAATATCTTTTCCGTTTCTGCAAAATTTTCTTTTTTGATATCCGTTTCCGGGTTCCGCTTCTGGTAAAAAAAATTTTCCGCCATCCGTTTTCTGCTTAAATTTTCTTTTTGATATCCATTTCCGGTTTCCGGTTTTCTTCAAAATTTACTTTCGTCATCCGTTTCCTTTTTTATTTCTGGTTTCTCTAAAATTCTTTTTGATATCCGATTCCGTTTCTGTTTCCTTGCCATTTCTGTTAAATCTCTTTTTATATCTGTTTCCTTTCTGCTAAATTTACTTTTTTTATCTGTTTTCGTTTCCGTTTCCCTAAAATTTACTTTTAATATCTGTTTTCCCATTTCTCTAAAATTTACTTTTGATATCCATTTCTGTTTCCGTTTCTGCTAAAATTTACTGGATATCTGTTTCCATTTCTTAAAATTTACATTGATATCCGTTTCCGTTTCCGTTTCTGCTAAAATTTACTTTTGATATCTGTTTCCGTTTCCATTTCTGCAAAATTTGGTTTGATATCCGTTTCCGTTTCTGTTTTAGTTAAAATTTACTTTTATGTCTGTTTCTGTTTTCTTTTCCTTTCTTCTAAAATTTACTTTTTATGTCTGTTTCTGTTTTCTTTTCCGTTTCTTCTAAAATTTACTTTTGGTATCCGTTTCCGTTTTCGTTTCTGCTAAAAATTGCAATTGATATCTGTTACCGTTTTTGCTAAAATTTTCTTTCGATTTCTATTTCCGTTTCAATTTCTGCTAAAATTTACTATTGTTATATGTGTCTATTTTTGCTTAAATTTACTTATGATATCATTTTCCGTTTCTGTTTCTGCGAAAATTTACTTTCAATATCTGTTTCTATTTCTGCTATAATTTCTTTTGGATCCATTTCTGTTTCCGTTTCTGCTTAAATTTACTTTAAATATCTGTTTTTGTTTCCGTTTCTGCTTAAATTCACTTTTGATATCTGTATTCGTTTCTGCTAAATTGTCTTTGATATTCGTTTCCGGTTCCTTTCTGCAAAATTTTCTTTTGATATCCATTTCCGTTTTCGTTTGTATTTAAATTTATTTATGATATCTGTTTCCGTTTCCGTTTCTGCTTAAATTTACTTTTGATATCTGTATTCGTTTCTGCTAAAATTTTCTTTTGATACCAGTTTCCGGTTCCGTTTCTTCATAATCCGTTTCTATTTCCGTTTCTGCTTAAATCTACTTTTGATATCTGTTTCCGTTTCTGCATAAAATTTACTTTTGATATTCGTTTCCGTTTCCGTTTCTCCCTTTCCCAATATCTGTTTCGATTCTGCTAAAATTTTTTTGATATCTGTTTCATTTCGATTCTGTCAAAATTTTTTGATATTCGTTCCTTTCCGTTTCTGCCGATTTTCTTTTTAATATCTGTTTCCGTTTCCGTTTCTATTAAAATTTACTTTTGATATCCGTTTCCGTTTCTGCTAAAATTTTCTTTTGATATCCGTTTCCGTTTCCGTTTCTATAAAATTTACTCTTGATGTCCGTTTCTGTTTCCGTTTCTGCTAAAATTTTCTTTTGATATCCGTTTCCGTTTCCGTTTCCGTTTCCGTTTCTGCAATTTTCTTTTTGGATATCCGTTTCCGGCTCCGTTTCTGCAAATTTATTTTCGTCTTTTCGTTCCTATTCCGTTTCTCTAAATTACATTTAAATCCGTTTCTTTTTTTGTTTCGTTTCTCTAAATTTACTTTTTTATCTTTTTCTTTCTCTAAATTTTCTTTTGATATCCGTTTCCGGTTCCGTTTCTGCTAAAATTTTCGTTTGATATCCATTTCCGTTTTCTTTGTGTTTTGTTTGATATCTGTTTCCGTTTCCGTTTCTGCTGAAATCGTTTGATATCTGTTTCCTTTCGCATAAAATTTTCTTTTGATATCCGTTTCCGTTTCCGTTTCTGCTAAATTTTTTTTTGATATCTGTTTCAGTTTGTTTCCGATTCTGTCAAAATTTTTGATATTCGTTTCCGTTTCTGTGATTTTCCTTTTTAATATCCGTTTCCTTTCCGTTTTTTAAATCTTCTTTTTGTATGTTTCCGTTTCCGTTTCTGATAAAATTTCTTTTGATAATCTGTTTCCTATTCTCTAAATTTTCTTTCGTTATCCGTTTCTGTTTTCGTTTCCGTTTCCGTTCTGTTAAATTTTCTTTTGGATATCCTTTCCGCTCCGTTTCTGCTAAAATTTATTTTCTCACATTTCCGTTCCTATTTCCGTTTCTGCTAAAATTTACATTTAAAATCCTTTCTGTTTTTGTTTCCTTTCTGCAAAATTTACTTTTTATCTTTTCGTTTTCTCTAAATTTTCTTTTTTATCGTTTTCGGTTCCGTTTCTCTTTAAATTTTCGTTTGATATCCATTTCCGTTTTCGTTTGTATTTAAATTTATTAATGATATCTTTCGTTTCCTTTCTGCTGAAATCTACGTTTGATATCTGTTTCCGTTTCTGCTAAATTTACTAATGATATCCGTTTCCGTTTCCGTTTCTGCTAAATTTTTGATATCGTTTCAGTTTTTTCGATTCTGTCAAAATTTTTTTGATATTCGTTTCCGTTTCTGTAGATTTTCTTTTTAATATCCGTTTCGTTTCCGTTTTGCTAAAATTTTCTTTTGTTATGTTTCCTTTCCGTTTAAATTTGCCTTGGTTTCTGTTTCCTTTCCGTTTATCCAAATTTTATTGATGTCTGTTTTCTTTCTTAAATTTTCTTTTGATATCCGTTTCTTTTCCGTTTCTGATAAATTACTTTGATATCTGTTTCCAATTCTCTAAATTTCCTTTTTATCTGTTTCCGTTCCGTTTTCTAAAATTTCGTTTTAATATCCTTTCCGTTTCCGTTTCTTCAAATTAAATTTTATATCTGTTTCCGTTTCCGTTTCAATTCTTAAAATTTTCTTTTGATATCCGTTTCCGTTTCCGTTTCTGCTAAAATTTTCTTTTGATATCCGCTTTCGTTTTTGTTAAATTTATTTTTAATATCCGTTTCCGTTTCCTTCTGATAATATTTTCTTTTGATATCCGTTTCCGTTTCTTTCTTTAAAGTGCTTTTCGTAATCCGTTTCGTTTCTATTTGTTTTATTTCTGCCTAAATTTACTTTTTGATATCTGTTTCCATTTCTGCTAAAATTTCTTTTGATATCCATTTCTGTTTCCGTTTCCGCTAAAATTTACTTTTAATATCTGTTTCCATTTCTGCTAAAATTTCGATATCCATTTCTGTTTCGTTTTTGCAAAATTTACTGTTGATATCTTTTCTTTCTTTTCAAAATTTTCTTTTGATATCCCTTTGTTTTTTAAATTATTTTTAATATCCTTTCGTTTTCTTTTGATAAAATTTTTTTGATATCCGTTTCCGCTTCTTTTCTCTAAAATTTTTTGATATTTGTTTCCCGTTTCGTTAAATTTACCCGATATCTGTTTTCGTTTCCGTTTATCTTAAATTTCTAATGTTGTTTTCCTGCTAAAATTTTCTTTCGATATCCGTTTCCGTTTCCGTTTTCCAAAATTTACTTTTTGATATCCGTTTCCTTTTCTGTTTTCGTTTTCTTTCTTAAATTTACTTTTTGATATCTGTTTTATTTCTGCTTTTAATTTTTTAAATATCTGTTTCATTCAAAATTTTTTTTTGATATCCGTTTTCTAAAAATTTACTTTTGATATTCGTTTCGTTTCTGATAAAATTTACAATGTTTTCAATTTGCTAAAATTTTCTTTCGTTATCGTTTTTTTCCTTTGTTTCCTTTTGCTCAAATTTGTTTTGATATCCGTTTCCGTTTATGTTTGTTTTATATTTATTTATGATATCTGTTTTGTTTTCTTTCCAAAATTTTCTTTTGATTCACCCGGTTCTGTTTCGTTAAAAAAAATTTGTCCGTTTCCGCTTCACACCTGAATTTACTATTGATGTCGTTTTGTTTCCTTTTTTTTGATATCCGTTTCCTTTCGTTTCCTTAAAATTTCTTTCAATCCGTTTCCTTTTTTTCCGTTTTATTTCTGCTAAAATTTCTTTTTCCATTTCTTTCCCGTTAAATTTTCTTTTAAATCCGTTTCCTTTTTTCTCCTAAAATTTATTTTGGTATTTTTTTATATATGTTTCCGTTTCTGTTTAAATTACTCATGATATCTGTTTCCTTTTCCGTTTATCTTAAATTTACTTTGATGTCTTTTTCGTTTCTGCTAAAATTTTCAATATCCGTTTCTTTCCGTTTTTCTAAAATTAAATTTTATATTCGTTTCCTTGTTTCTGTGTCTAATCGTGCTAAACTTTTTTTTTTCGTTTCCGTTTCCGTTTCTTTAAATTTTTTCTTTTCATATCCGATTCATTTTCTTTTTTAAACTTTTGATATCTGTAATCTTTTGCTAAAATTTTCTTTTGGATATCCTTTCGGCTCCTTTCTGTAAAATTTTCTTTTGATATCCATTTCCGTTTTCGTTTGTATTTTAAATTTATTTATGATATCTTTTCTTTCGTTTCTGCTTAAATTTACTTTTTAATATTGTTTCCTTCCCAAAATTTTCCTTTGTACGCCGTTCCTTTCTCAAAATTTTGTTTTGTAATCCGTTTTTTTTTTTTCCGTTTCCGTTTCTGATAAAATTTACTTTTTGATATCTGTTTCCAATTCCAAAATTTTCTTTTGATATCCGTTTCTGCTAACTTTTTCTTTGATATTCTTTCGTTTTCATTTCTCAAAATTTACTTTTATATCCATTTCCGTTTCGGTTTCTGAAAATTTTCGATATCCGTTTCCCGCCTGTTTCGCAAAATTTTTTTTGATATCCATTTCCGTTTTCGTTTGTATTCTTTTTATATTCTGTCTTTTCTTTCTCTTAAATTCTTTTAATACTGTTTCCGTTCCCAAAATTTTCCTTTGATACCGTTTCCAGTTCCTTCTTAAAATTTTGTTTTGAATCCGTTTTTTTTAATTTTCGTTTCCGTTTCGATAAAATTTACTTTTGATATCTTTTCAATTCCCAAAATTTTCTTTTGATATCCGTTTCCAACTTTTTCCATATTCTTTCCGTTTATTTCGCAAAATTTTTTTTTATTCCGTTTCGTTTCCGTTTCCAAAATTTTCTTTTTGAATCCCTTTCGTTTTTGTTAAATTTTTTTTAATATCCGTTTCGTTTTTCTTTTCATAAAATTTTCTTTTGATTCCGTTTCCCTTCTTTTCTAAAAATTTTTTTGATTTTTCCTTTCTGTTTAAATTTATTATGATATCGTTTTTGTTTGTTTTCTTTTACTTTGTTCGTTTTCGTTTCTTAAAATTTTCTTTCGATATCCGTTTCCTTTCTTTTCTGCTAAAATTTACGATATCCTTTTTTTCGTTTTCGTTTTCTTTCGCTTTTACTTTTGAATCTGTTTCTTTTCTGCTTTAATTTCTTTTTTTTGATTCTCTAAAATTTCTTTTGATTCTTTCCTTTTACTTTTGATATTCGTTTCCGTTTTTAAAATTTACGAATTGTTTTTCCCCCAAAATTTTCTTTCTTATCTTTCTGTTTCGTTTCCGTTTCCGTTTCCTTCAAATTTGTTTTGATATCCGTTTACGTTTATGTTTGTTTGTTTATTTATGATTCTTTTCGTTTTCGTTTCTCAAAATTTTCGATTCCCTTTCCGGCTGTTTCTTTAAAAAAATTTATCCGTTCCCTTCCCTGTTTACTTTGATTCTGTTTTGTTTCTGTAAAATTTTCTTTTGATATCCGTTTCCGTTTCCGTTTCTGTTACGTTTGTATCTGTTTCCCGTTTCTGCAAATTTACTATTGATATCCGTTTCCGTTTCGTTTCTCAAATTTTTTTTTTGTTCTGTTTCATTTGTTTCGATTCTTCAAAATTTTTTTTGATATTCTTCCTTTCCGTTTTTTTTTATCGTTTCTTTTCCTTTTCTTTTTCTTTTTTTATTTTCCGTTTTCCGTTTTAAATTTACCATATTTCTTTTTTTCGTTCTGAATTTTTTTTAATATCTGTTTTCGTTTCCTTTCCCTAAATTTACTTTTGATTCTTATTCTTCTGCTAAAATGTCTTTTGATATCCGTTTCCGTTTCCGTTTCCAAAATTTTCATACCCATTTCCTTTTTTATTTAAATTTTTTTGATATCTGTTTCGTTTCTTTCTTAAATTTACTCTTGATATCTGTTTCCGTTTCCGTTTTCTTAAATTCACTATTGATGTCTTTTCTTTCTATAATTTTCTTTTGATATCCGTTTCCGTTTCTTTCATAAAATTTACTTTCAACCCGTTTGTTTCTTTTCCGTTTACTTCTGCAAAAATTTACAATATCCATTTCTGTTTCCTTTCTTCTTTTACTTTTTTTTTCTGCCGTTTCGTAAAATTTTCTTTTGATACCAGTTTTTGTTCGTTTTGTAAAAAATTATTGTTTCCGCCGTTTCTTTTTTTCTTTTTGATATCCTTTTCGTTTCCGTTTTTAAAAATTTTTTTGATTCCGTTTCCTTCTGTTTCTGTAAAAATTTTTTTGATATATGTTTCGTTTCTGTTTAAATTTACTTATGATATTGTTTCGTTTCTGTTTAAATTTCGTTTCGTTTCCCAAATTGTTTTGATATCCCGTTTCCGTTTTTTTCTTTAAATTTCGATACCATCTCCTTTTCCGTTTGTATTTAAATTTTTTGATATCGTTTCCGTTTCCGTTTTCCTTTTTATTTTTAAATCTTTTTGTTTGTAAAATTTTCTTTTGATATCCGTTTCCGGTTCCCTTCTAAAAAAATAATTATATCCGTTTCGAAATTTTCTTTTTGATATCCATTTCGGTTCCGTTTCGCAAATTTTTTCGTCATCCGTTTCCTTTTTATTTCGTTTCTCTAAATTAATTTTGATATCCGATTCGTTTTGTTTCCTTGCCATTTCTGCAAATCTACTTTTGATATCTGTTTCCGTTTTGCTAAATTTACTTTTTTCTTTTTCGTTTCCGTTTCCCCAAAATTTCTTTTAATATCTGTTTATTTCCTAAAATTCTTTTGATATCCATTTCTGTTTTCGTTTCTTTAAAATTTATGTTGTTCTGTTTCATTTCCAAAATTTTCCCATTGATATCCGTTTCCGTTTTTTCCTAAAATTTCTTTTTAATTCCGTTTCTGTTTCCGTTTCGTTTCTGCTAAAAATTTATTTGATATCCTTTCCGTTTCTGTTTTATTAAATTTACTTTATGTCTGTTTCTTTTTTTTCCGTTTCTTCTAAAATTTACTTTTTATGTCTGTTTCTGTTTTCTTTTCGTTTCTTCAAATTTACTTTTTGAATTCCGTTTCACTTCTGTTTCTCAAAATTTTTTTTTTGATTTTTTCCTTTCTGTTTAATTTCTTATGATATCCTTTTTGTTTTGTTTATTCAAAATGATTCTGTTTTCGTTTCTGTAAAATTTTCTTTCGATTCCTTTCATTTCCGTTTCCCCAAATTTCCTTTTGATATCCCTTTCCTTTTCTGTTTTCGTTTTCGTTTCTTTAAATTACTTTGATATCGTTTCTTTTCTGCTTTAATTTACTTTAAATATCTGTTTCGATTCTGCAAAATTTTTCTTTTGAATCCGTTTCCTAAATTTACTTTTTATTTCTTTCGTTTCTGATAAAATTTTACTTTTGATTGTTTCCAATTCTGCTAAATTTTCTTTCGTTATCCTTTCTGTTTCCGTTTCCTTTCTTTTCTCAAATTTAGTTTTGAATCCGTTTCCGTTTGTTTGTTTATATTTATTTTATTCTGTTTCTTTTTGTTTCTTAAAATTTCTTTTGAATACTTTCCCGGTTCTGTTTCTGTTAAAAAAAATTATGTCCGTTTCCCTTCCCCCCTGAATTTCCTAAGAGTCGTTTCCCTGCCAAAATTTTCTTGAATCCGTTTCCTTTCCCTTTCTGCAAATTTACTTTTGAAATTCTTTCCTTTTCTGTTTTCGTTTCCCCCTTAAATTTACTTTTGATTTGTTTCCTTCTGCTTTAATTTCTTTAAAATCTTTCCGATTCCAAAACTTTTGATTCCGTTTCCAAAATTACCTTTTTTTTCGTTTCGTTTCCCTTTCCGCAAATTTACTTTAAATCTTTTCCTTCCCCCAAAATTTCTTTTGAATCCATTTTTTCCGTTTTCAAAATTCTGATATCTTTTTTCTTAAAATTTTAATTTGATATCCGTTTCGTTTCCTTTCTGCTAAAAATTTCCTTTTAAATCCGTTTCTGTTTCTTTTCCCTTTCCAAAATTTAGTTTTGATATCCGTTTCCGTTTCGTTTTTAGTTAAAAATTTCTTTTTGTCTGTTTCTGTTTTTCTTTTCCTTTCTTCTAAATTTACTTTTTATGTCGTTTCTGTTTTCTTTCCGCTTCTTTTCCCTTTTGAATTCCCCCCTCTGTTTCTGCAAAATTTTTTTGTTGTTTCCGTTTCTGTTTAAAATTTTCATGAATCGTTTCGTTTCCTTTATCTTAAATTTACAGATGTCTTTTTCGTTTCTGCCAAAATTTTCTTTCATATCCGTTTCCCGCCCGTTTCTGCAAAAACTTTTGAATCCGTTTCCTTTTCGTTTTCTTTTTCGTTTCCTTTAAATTTTTGATTCTGTTTTATTTCTGCTTTAATTTTCTTTTAAAATCGTTTCCATTCGCAAAAATTTTCTTTTTGAATCCGTTTCCTAAAATTACTTTTTGATATTCCGTTTGTTTCTGAAAAATTACTTTTAATTTCCAATTTCAAAATTTTCTTTCGTTACGTTTCGTTTCCGTTTCCGTTTCCGCTCTAAATTTAGTTTTGATATCCGTTTCGTTTATTTTTTTATATTTTTTTTGATATCTGTTTCGTTTTCGTTTTCAAATTTTCTTTTGATATCACTTTCCGGTTCTTTTCTGTTAAAAAAAATTATGTCCGTTTCCCACACGCTGAATTTACGGATGTCTGTTTTCGTTTCCAAAATTTTCTTTTGATTCCGTTTCCGTTTCCGTTTCTCTTTTACGATTCCTTTTTTTCTGTTTTGCGTTTCTGTTAAATTTCTTTTTGATATCTGTTTTTTTCTGCTTTAATTTACTTTAAATATTGTTTCCGATTCTGTAAAATTTTCTTTTGATATCCTTTCTGCTAAATTTACTTTTGATATTCTTTCCTTTCATAAAATTTACTTTTATATGTTTCCAATTCTCTAAAATTTTTTCGTTATCCGTTTCTGTTTCCGTTTCGTTTCCGTTTCCTCAAATTTAGTTTTGATATCCGTTTACGTTTATGTTTTATTTAAATTTTTTAGATATCTTTTCTTTTTTCTTTCTGCTAAAAATTTTCTTTTGATATCACTTTCCGTTATTTTCTGTTAAAAAAAATTATTCCGTTTCCTTCACACGCTGAATTTACTATTGATGTCTGTTTTCGTTTCTGTAAACCCTTTTGTATCGTTTCCGTTTCGTTTCTGCAAATCTACGTTTTGAATCTGTTTCCGTTTCTGCGTAAAATTTCTAGATATCCGTTTCGTTTCCGTTTCTGCTAAATTTTTTTTTTGTATCTGTTTCAGTTTGTTTATTCTTCAAAATTTTTTTTGATTTCGTTTCCGTTTTCTTGTTTTCTTTTTAATATCCGTTTCGTTTCCTTTTTGCTAAAATTTTCTTTTGTTATTTTCTTTCCGTTTAAATTTCCTTATGATTTTTTTTCGTTTCCGTTCTGTTAAATTTACTTTTTAATATCTGTTTTCGTTTCGTTTCTCCCTAAATTTCTTTTGATATCTATTCTTTCTTAAAATTGTCTTTTGATATCCGTTTCGGTTCCGTTTCAAAAATTTTCTTTTGATATCCATTTCCGTTTTTGTTTGTATTTAAATTTTTTTATGTATCTTTTCCGTTTCCTTTCTGCTTAAATTTACTCATGATTCTGTTTCCCGTTTCGGTTTATCTTAAATTCACTATTATGTCTGCGTTTCTTATAATTTTCTTTTTGATATCTTTGTTTCCGTTTCAGCAAAATTTCTTTGAACCCTTTCCTTTCTTGTTTCTTTTTTACTTTTTTATCCATTTTGTTTTCGTTTCTCTTAAATTTACATTATCTGTTTCCGTTTCCAAAATTTTCTTTTGAACCAGTTTCCGGTTCCGTTTCGTAAAAAAATTATAACGTTTCCTTCCTTTCTTTTTAAATTTTCTTTTGAATCCGTTTTCTTTCCTTTTCAAAATTTTCTTTTTGATATCCTTTCCCTTCTGTTTCCAAAATTTTTTATATATTTTTTCTGTTTAATTTTATATGATTCTGTTTCCTTTCTGTTTAAATTTTTCCGTTTCTGCTCAAATTTATTTTTGATATCCCGTTCCGTTTCCTTTAAATTCTTTTGATATCCATCCCTTTTCCGTTTGTATTTAAATTTATTTATGAATCTTTTCGTTTCCGTTTTCTTAAATTTTTTAATTCTTTTCTTTTTAAAATTTTCATTCCGTTTCCGGTTCCGCTTCGGTAAAAAATTTATTCCGTTTCCATCCGTTTCTGCAAATTTTCTTTTGATTTTTCGGTTCCGTTTCTCTTTTCTTTCGTCATGTTTCGTTTTTTTCTGTTCTGCTAAAATTAACTTTTGATTCCGATTCCGTTTCTGTTTCCTTGTTTGGGTTTCCGTATCTGTTCCGTTTCTGCTAAAATTTACTTTTTATCTGTTTTGTTTCCTTTCCCAAAATTTCTTTTAATATCTGTTTCATTTCTTAAAAATTCTTTGATATCCATTTCTGTTTCCGTTTCCAAATTTACTTTGTCTTTCATTTCAAAATTTATTTATATCCGTTTTCCTTTCCCTTTCTAATTTACTTTTAATATCCGTTTCTTTTCGTTTCCGTTTCCTTTAAAATTTTCTTTTTTATATCTGTTTCCGTTTCTTAAAATTTGTTTTGATTCCGTTTCCGTTTCTGTTTTGTTAAAATTTACTTTTTTATGTCTGTTTTGTTTTCTTTCTTTCTAAAATTTCTTTTAATGCCTGTTTTCTTTTCCCTTCTTCTAAAATTTCTTTTGGGTTATCCGTTTCCGTTTTGTTTCTCTAAAATTTGATATCTGTTACCGTTTTCTAAAATTTTCTTTCGATTTCTTTTGTTTCAATTTCTGCTTTACTATTGTTATTTTATTTTTGCTTAAATTTTTATGATATCCCTTCCTTTCTGTTTCAAAATTTACTTTTTGATATCTTTTCTTTTCTGCTAAAATTTCTTTTGATATCCGTTTCGTTTCCTTTCCAAAATTTCTTTTGATATCTTTTTGTTCTGGATCCATTTCCATTTCGTAAGATGTACTTTTGATATCTGTTTCATTTTTCTTTAATTTATTCCGTTTCGTTTCTGCTAAAATTTACTTTTGATATTGTTTCCTTTTCTGCATTTTTTTTATATTCCGTTTCCTTTTGTTTCTCCTAAAATTTTTGTTATATGTTTCCTTTTAAATTACTTATGATATTGTTTCCTTTTCGTTTATCTTTGTACTTTTGATGTCTTTTCGTTTCTGCTAAAATTTTTTTTGATATCCGTTTGGTTCCGTTTCTGCTAAAAAAATTAATATCCATTTCCCTTCCGTTTCTAAAAAATTTCTTTTGATATCCGTTTCCGTTTCCGTTTTGTTAAAATTACAAATCAAACCTGGTTTTGTAATATGTTTGTTTGAAATCAAAATGAAAAGATAATAAACTAAAATAATCAATAAACTGTAAAAATCTTTTGCATTGCGTCAAAAGTTAAACCCAAATTAAATGATAATATCTGGTTGTTATTTTTTGGGTATTTTTTGGTATATGTTTGGAATTTTGAAATACAAACCATTTCGTTTCATTATTTTGATTATTACCGTCGTTTCGCCCCTTTAGAAAACAAACTGTTGTTCTTTCAAAATACCATTCCTATTGTTTGGGGGTTTACGGCGACATTTCCAATCTCTTCCTGCACGAAACAAAAGGGTTTTAAACTTTGATTCTTTTTTTTCTTGGTAATAGTAATAATAGGAAATAATTAAAATATTGTGTCAATACCTTTAACCCATAGACCAGAAGAGAATTTGTGCCAAGTTTAAATAAAGGAGTGAAAGCTTTTGGTAAAAGCGGGTGATAGTGGATGCGCCGAAAAATCGTTCCATCCTTTTTCAATACCGTGAAAAAGTACGTTATTTTTAATTTTTACTTTTGTTACTCACCATTTTACTTTTTTGGTATAGAGGGTTGTTTGTAATTTTAAAATAATTTCATAAAATTCAATTTTTAAATATAAAAGCCTGGTAATGGAATGTGCCCGGTCTTGTTTAAAATTCATAATATTACCAATTAAATTGATTGTTATTTTTAAAGATGACTAAAAAAACCCGGTTTTTTGGGTTCCCCAGGTCAGGCGTCCTTTTCCCTCGGTTAATGTTTTGACAATCAATAAGAAGTGTAAACTTTATGGTAAAGATTTTAAATTTGAATTCAACCATAATCTGAACTTATTTTTCCTACTAGGTAAATTACATCCGGATTTATTTACCAAATTGTAATCATTTATAAACGATAGTTTCGTAGAATATAAGGTATAAACTTGTTTGTTCAGGTAACAATAGGTTTTAAAAACATTTAAGTTTGTAAAGGATCCAAACTTTGTAATGCTATTTTTGAACAAAACTGCATTTTTTATAAATTCAAAAAAATTAATCAAATACAAAGTTTTTTTTTAGTAACTAAACATTCCCAATGATTTCGTTTATATAGTTTTAAAAAGAAATAATTAACTGTTTTTATATAAACGTTAAAACGTACATTTTACATCTCCTAAATTAAAGTGTTTTTTAAATAGAAAACCACTAGCACGATAAAGAAAAAAAAAGCGCTCCATAACAAAATATGTTTCCACTGTAAATCACGAACCATTCCCTCCTTCCGGTGCCGGGTACTTATTTTTTCAAAAATACTTTTCCGGTAGAAGTTCTTTTTCAATTAAAAAACCAATTTAAATTTAACCTAACCTTAATACAACCCAATAAAATATTACAAACGATAAATTTGGTCCATCACCGTTTTAACTTTTTATCGATCAGTAAAATTGGGATATATTTCTTTTTTCATAAATTATAATAGCGTAAAAAGGTTTTGGAAACTTCTTTCCCAACTTCATACGCTGTTAAATTTTTAGTTGTCAATTGGTCCATTTATTTTTAATTTTGTTTGATGTTTAAAAGATATTTGAAAATGAAAAAGTTATAGCACAAAAATCACAACCTCCTGTCATTAAATTTAATTGTGTAAAATTACGCTTCTTCGTGTTTATTAAACTCAAAAATCTGTATAAAAATAAAAATATATATATTTAAATAAAAAATTGTAATAAAACATTTTTTATTTCTGCGATAAAAACCATTGAACCACTTGTTAACATGGAATAAATAAATTATCATTTTGTAAAATTTATTTTAAATTAATACATAAGTTTTAGTCACTTCTAATATTGTTACGTGCCCAGCTTTTGCACGTGGTGATATTTTTTATACTTCTTTTCTTTATTTATTTACAACACAGCGTATGCAAAATCATTTGAGGAAGCTTACAGAGATCAAAGACAAAAAAACAAAGAGCAGGCCATTTCACCCTTAATATGTTCGGGGTTATTTTCCGCCTAAACAAAGGAAAGATTTAGTGGTAAAATGGCGGGAAAACTTGTCAATTAAGTTTGTGGTGCGTAAAACATGACAAACGCCCAATATCTTTAAATTTTTCAGTTTGTTCAGAGTTTAGTATTAATTTATATTTAATGATATTCTTTTGAATATTTTGTAAAAATAAGAAATATTTACATTTTTTTATCATGAAGCAGTTTTTAAAAGGTCATAGTTTTAAAATTAATTTTTTCTAAATTAGGGTTAAAGTTTAACGGTGTTAGTATCGGTTTTTACTTTTAAAACCGTGCTCTGTTTTGCTTGTGTTTGAATAAAAAGAATCTACTTTTTAATCTTGCGGATAGGCTTAATATTCGGATATTCATTTATGTCCCGGTCATTGACGCATTTCCCTCTGATAAAGGCTGTGCAATAAAAACTGGCCCAAAATTTTGTGAATGACCTGCAGCCTGCATAATTCTTGGCGATATTAATATAAACTGGCCTGGATCAAAGTCTAGGTTTGTTTTAAAAGAAATATGGTGTCAGTTATTAGAAATAAACAATGGAATGAATAAAAAAGATATTGATAAGTTTAGTTTTGAAATATCAAAAACACGCCATCTTGTTGCTATATAACAATTGTTTTTTCAAACAAAGGAGTCCTATAAGCAAACACAGGATATTGACCCTGTTTACAGCCAGCGTTGATGCGGGAAGATCAGAGCGAACTCAATTATTCAAGTTTTGGTAGTAAACGTTCCCAAAACTCTAAGGCTAAATTGAATCAAGAGTTTTTGAATTTGAATTTTACAACCGTGCAACATTTAGCTTTTTATCAAAAAAATAGTACAAAATAAATGGTGAATGCAATTATAATTTTTTGAAATATGGATTCTTGCAGAAAGCCATCTACTTCTTGCCATATTAGATTCTCCTAATTTAAAATAAATAGTATAGAAGGATTCTATTCATTAGAATATAATATAATATGTATAGGATTTTTTTTAATACACCATAACCTCCGTTTCCGGTCCATAGGGAAGTTAAAACGGGCGTTTTAAATTTATAAATTCTTTTTCCTAGTAATGGTAAAATGCGTTTTTCGTTGATTCTAACGGGTTGGACGATGTTTTCCTTATCAGATATTAAAATAACTTTTTTAGTCGCATCAATTAAAACTAAAATAGTATAACTTTTCATATTTGAAAAAAGTGAAAATCCATAACTTTTGTAAGGTATTATGTTCTTATTTTCAAACAAATCAATCACATAGTAATAAATAAATAAGCAGTCACATCCTCATTATTTCGCTCTTTTATGTTAAATGTTTGATGGTTTTAATTTTCAAGATTCTGCGATCGTATATATTGAGACATCTTTTACTAACAAATTTGTTACGTAGAATTTTCCGTGTATAGGATGAACAATATTACCCTTAAGAATACAAAGTTTATGGCATTATTATTCTTCATGTCGATTGGATACAAACTCGGATCTTTGTATAAGTATGTATATTAAAATGTTGTTTATCTAGTAAAAACTACATTCAACCACTAGCAAATATTAATATAAGCAACAAGTAATTTAAGATACGGATGGTAATAATTTGTACCTCAAAACAGCATCGGAATTATAAAAGGTACTTTTAACTGCTAGGTAAATTTAAATGAATATAACGCAGATCGACATTGATTTTTATAAAATATCGATAGAATAAAAAAGCTAAAAATCGTAACAACTGTTTAGGCCAAAAATCTTAAACTGAGTGTGGTTTTGAGTACTAAAATGGGTTTTTGTTAAAAATACTCTCGATACTTTTATTATTAAAAACGTTTATATTATTAAACCCATGTTATCGCCGGTTTAATTATTGTTGATCCGCGATTGATCATTAAAATAAACAGTGACGGAAATATAATCCCCGTTATTTAAGGTTCTGCAAAAACACTAGCAGAAGACTTATTTTATAGCAAAAGACTGGGAAAAAAAAAAAGAACGCTTTAAGTTTTAATTTCGACAGTTTTTTTTTTCAATTTGTTTTTGTAAAGACTGTCGACTCAGAAAACAATTTTTTATTTTTTTTTTTATTTAAGTCAATGGTAATTAATACACCGGTTGAATTTTTTAACTTTGGGAATTACCTTTGAATATTTATATCTCGTTAAATTTTTAAAAAGTAATTTGTTCAAAAATCTAAATTAAAACCATTTCATGAATATTATAAATCGTTCCGATGCAAAAAATTGCCAAAATGTTTACATTTGACTTTATTTTCGTCCTTTTGCTTTTTTACGTTGATCATTTGAAAAGCACTCAAAATATTCCCAAAATGTTCTAAGTGTTAAATTTTAGCCCGGGGGTCAGTCCACTCATTTAACAAAAACAGTTTCGGTTACCTTTTGCAAAGTTTTTAATTTTATCACATTATATTTAAGTTAAATTCTATCTCATCGTCGAAAAAATTATGACATTATCATTAAAAAATAAAAACAAAGTCAATCTCTTTCCATATATCCCTTGCTCCAAATTTTCAAACTACCTTGGTTTCGGTTTCGACGGTTTGTTAATACTAAGGTGATTAAAACATATCAAAGACATCTTAATATTGGGTATATTTTTCATCCCCTGCTCCGTGGGAAGCAGGGCGGAGTTCTATAAAACAATATATTTATTTAAACTTATAATAAGCCAAACCACATTATATGATCCGTTTATGATATGTAGGTATAACTAACATATGATAAACGGAATGTTTCAAGACTACTGAAATCGTTTTGAATGGGCCGAAGGTTTCCTAAAAGAAAATTAAAAATTTATATTTAATATCGGGATATAAAAGTGAATGGCTTAGTAAACCCATTGCAGGATGAAAATCTAAAGAATTTATTAACATGTCCTAGTGGTGTTGCCCCTTGCTTTCAATCGAAGGTGTTTGGTTTGATTTAAATGAAGGCTGGGAAAGATTCTCCGAAACAAAGCGTTTATTATAATAAAGCTAATATAATGGATATTTTTAGTCTAATTGGAACAAACGGTTCATATTCGATTTATGATGATTTTACAGTTAAACTGCATTGTTTTTAGGAAACACCGCCGACTTTGTTGCAGTGACAAGTCGGCGGTTGTGACCCCAAATCCCAAACCATTACATCGATTTGATGACCACAAATTCGTAAAACACCGATTCCTCCGAGGATGATCCGGCTATTGAGTTGAAAAACATCAAATTTCAATAGAAGATG
This sequence comes from Lamproptera curius, assembly GCA_029286875.1. Taxonomy (NCBI): domain Eukaryota; kingdom Metazoa; phylum Arthropoda; class Insecta; order Lepidoptera; family Papilionidae; genus Lamproptera; species Lamproptera curius. The sequence goes on along the minus strand of JAGSMT010000412.1, from coordinate 177,662 downwards.
GTTGGGTTCTACCCCTGGGATCCCAAATTAATAAATTAAAATTTCCCACATAACACACGCTTGACCAGATAAATAGTTCATTTGATTCGGTACAGATTTAATTAATAAAATTAAGATCGGACCCTTCCCCTGGCAAGAAGACGCGCATCCAGCCCCCCGTGACCGACCGCTGGGAAAGTGTTGAAAGTCGAATTTAAAATGTAAAATAAACGCGAAAAACCGTAAATAATTTTTTAATAATGTATAATATTCCCAATAAAATAATTACATCTTAAAGTTAAAAAGATATCATTAACAGAATATTAAAATGGTTTTGAGTTTAAAAGCCGCATTTATTAACATCTATGTGAAAATCTTTGATTAAGATTACAAAATTTAAATAACGAAAAAGTTTAAAAAACATTAATAAAAAAATTCTATGTTTTTTGTTATTTTCGACAATTAGAAAGAATATAAAACACCTTATTAGATTCACCACAACCATATTGAATTGTTTTTAAAAACAAAACACTAACTAAACATGGAAACTGACTCGTTTGAAATGTCTGAAATTTTCTTTAGGCCTTTTCTTTTAAATCTGGCAAAATCTGTTTCTTGTTTTTCAATTTAAGAGTTGTCAAACAATTCTTTTCAAAATTAATTATCGCTTTGGTGCCACCAAGGGAAAAAAAATAAGCTAATTAACTAACTGTGATTAATGTTATTAAATTTTCTTAGTTCGGACAAAAAGTAAAAAATTCTTTAAAAATACCATGTTTGTAAGAAGATGTTTAAAATTAAATTATGTTTAAAATTAAAGTAACTGGAGTTACCTTTGACCTTTGGGTAGGAGGAACATATTAACAGATTTTTTCTTTTTCCAGGCAATTATGCCTTTTTTCAATGGTATAATAAACACAACTTTAAAACATACCCTTATTTAAATCAAGTCGTATATTTAACGATATATAAACAAAACAAAAAATTATTATATTTTTTTAGTAATAACAATTAAACAGTTTTTCATTTTATGAACAACGAAATAATGGTTCGTGGGTAAAATAATATAATAAACCACATCCTTTAATTTATTTAATTTGTATGTTTAATTTGGTCACTTTTTTAACAGGAAAATATAAGATGAAAATTTCCCCATGTACCAACTTAAAAAAATTTAAAAGGTTTTAAATTTAGGAAATATGGATTATCTTTTTACTTGGTTCTATTTGTTTTATCTTCAACGTCTTGTTATCTCAAAAACCTTAATTTTTTTTAAAAATAATTACATTACGTTAAATAAATTATTTGGAATCGACAAAATCATAATTTAAGTTTATTTAATTCTTTACTTATATTTTACACAAAGGATAGAAATATTTCTTTATCCTTTTGCTCAAAGTCCATCAGTTTGAAAATTTATAATACTTTTTTAACGGCGGATAGTAATCAACGAAAATATTTTTAAAATAACTTTAAGTGTGTTATGACCACTTTTATAAATATTAACCATTTATTTCACTTATTTTTGAAATTCAACAAAATGTAAATCCAGCCTTAAAAGTAATCTTTTAATTCTATCACTACGAATAGGTTCCGGCGGAAAACCAGAGGAACCTGACCGGACAAAGGACAAGGGCCGGTCGTGAAAAGCCCACGCGGGCTGTAAACCTGCTTAATGCGCTTAACTGGGTGGGTTGAAGGATGGGTTCTGCCCCTTCTAGCACCAAAGATGGTTCAGAGGAAGAGGACTTGGGAGCACATTCTGTGGACGGATCATGGAAAGAGTGAATAGATAAATCAATGTACATCAATCTTAATATAAAATTAAAAATTACTCAATAAAGTTTTACTCTACCTTCAATCGGTGAAAATATTATTTTAATTTATGTATTTCGGCTGAAAATAAATTATTGCCTAAATTCATAACAAACATCCGGGGTTTCAACTTTTTAACTTTGTAACAAGGGGCCTCTCCAAGAGAACTAACTTATTTAACTAATTCCAGCTTACTGGCTTTAGAAGGTATGGGAAATTGTTCCCTTTTGTACCCATTTGTACAAAGTTGAAACAATATAAAATCATTCATCATTGCGCCCATTGCAACCTGGACAGATCTTCTTTTTCAATAGGCGACAACAAAAAATATGATTAATAATTATTCAAGTAAACAAAGTAATCTTCATTTTAATATACATTCATTTATTATTCAAACTTAAAAAAAAGTTAAAGGGATTAAAATTGAATGTTAAAACATTAAGCCCATCCAATATTCATAATTAATAGAACATACACGTTTTTTTTATCAAGGTCAATTTATAGAAAGATTTTACTCAAACGTTTATATAAATGTTTTCATTTTAAATAATCAATACTTTATGTAAAATTTTTTTAAATAAATAAGATCCAGATGAAAAAGTAAGTTTAAAAAAGATAATAAAATAAAAATAAATATCATTCTGGACATTTAAATTTATAAAGGAAAACTAGAAATAAAGGCATTTGGCAAAAGCTTTTCCAACGAGCCTTTGTGCAAAAGAAAATTTGTAAAATAAATGTTTCCTTTTTTTAAAATCATGGTAAAAAATTATTGATTTCATATTGTTAAGGTATACAATTATAAACCATAAATTTGTTATTCTTTTAAGAATTATCTCATCTACAGGGGAAGTACAATAAATAAAAATTCGTATATACGAATAAAAGTTTAGAAACCGGAGGTCGTGGGGGCCTCAACAAATTTTCATTGTTGTTTTTTGGTTGGTTGGGAATAAGCCCGATCCCTTGTCCGAAAGAAAAGTCCATGCTGGGATGGGCGTAATAAAGTGTCCACCCACCAACCCCATTGGACCAGCGTGGTGGGAACGGTCAAAACACCCTAATGGATAGGGGGTATTGGGGAAACCTATTCCAGCAGTGGACTATCAAACTGATGATGAATGAACGAAAATAATACAATAAACATAAAAACATATAGATATATAGATACAACTCAGCCAGAGGGCCCTCGGCGGCGAGACCAAACGGCAAGGTTAGGTCGAAAGGGAGGAACCGGCGGCAATGCGGCGGGTCCAGAAGCACCGCTTTTGCATTGAGCTAAAACGGTCCGTCACGGGTCCCAGTTGTCTCGGGGTTTGGGAGTCATGGGATTAACCGTTTAGAAACGACTATGGGATAATTTCGTCGGCTCCGACCCCACATGTCAGTCATCGTGACCAGATCCAGATATTTCCCTTTTCCTTTGACTTTCACGAGTTCTCGTCAAATGGGATCGTGATGTCAATAAAAAACCCCAAAAGTCGGTCCATCAGCACGATATCGGCTTGTTGGAATCGTTCTGTCCGTGATGAAACCAGTCCCAATAGAGCCTCCGGATCATTTTCGAGCACGGCGTCCGACAAGTCCCTTTTAAAGCAACTCCGTTCCACGAGACCGTACCAGGCGAGCTCTGGGTGGGTTCCTTCTAGGTTGCGCCCACCGCTTCCGTGTTACAACCTCATCCCGACGATCCGGGGGTATTCCCTTTGACGTCAAATGGTGTGGACTTTTCTGTCGGGGGTTTAGCTCGGTTTGAGAACCACCTGGGGAAAAATTAAAACAGGAGGGCATAAAAGTTATCGCGTGTTTTTTTGCCTGACGCTGTTTAGCCATCAAGCGTCCCAAAATATTAGAACGTTGTTTTACACCGGCCTTTCTCTATTTTGCCCGGTACCGGTGTTTCACCGGAGAGGGTCCTTAAACTTTAAATTTATTATTATATTTATTCATTTTAGTCAAACCTTTGCACAATACTATCATGTGCATGCGAGCTTATTGCCTTAGGTATTATCCAACAAATGACATTGCGATTACAAGGAAATAAGTAAAACTGATAATATAATACTTTATTATATATATCGGCGAATACAACTTTTGGAATGAGGTCCCTAGTTTTTAAAATTGGTTATCTATTGACATTTACCATTATCGAAAAAATGAACATGAAGCGTTACCATTGAAAAATCAAAATAAGAGCTCCAGGAGCGGAGCAACGAAGTAATATTTAAAAAAAATACCCAATTGGTATCTTTTTTGGGAAGTTTTCAAACCTTCTTTGAACTAAGGTCAAAGCAATATCGACTGTTAGGCGTTAAACGCTTCGTAGAGCGTTATGCATACATAGAACTCGATGTCTCTATTTGGAGTTAATTAAAAAAATATATTTACATTTTAAATATATTTATTTATTATAAATACTAAAGTAATATAAGATTTTTAATCCACTTTTTACGCGTTTTTATTTTTATTTATTACCGACATTTCGGACTGCAAATAAGTAAACCTAGATATCCCGCAAAGACTATGCATAATCTTTCTTTGTAAGTCCGAATGTATTTTAGATTTGTGGTGTAATAGGTTTTAAATAATATAAATACACCGCAAGAAAAAGTGACGAAAAATAAATTAATTTTACGTCTTTCTAAGTCTGACGTCTCAGGCTCTACAAATTTCGTTTGCATATGTCAATAGCTTTTTAAGAGTCTGCTGCTTGACAAGTCTCGTGAAAAATATATAATAAGTGACGATGAGAGATAATTTTTTATAATTTTTTATAGAAAATCTTCGTTATTAATTAGATTGATCGACTTCTTTTAACAATTGGATGATCGGCCCGTTGCAAAAATCAGAAAACATCAATTGTTCCGCGGTTCGGCCCCGACCTCCGGTTTATAAAGAAAGGCTAACCCGCTAGACTACGAAGGCGGGTATTGCCAAAACCAGCTTTTTGGCTCTTTTTAGCAACATCCCAAATCTGTGTCATTCTCCAACGCTCGTGGGAATCGTTTTTTTTGCTCAAGTTATTTTATATATAATAAAACTAATAATAGATGATTTACATTCCACACCTTTAAAACAGGTTTCAAATAAACAAAAAATTTGTTGGGTTTCTTTTTTTCCCCTCATAAATATGATGCCCATTTACTAAATAGGTCAACCTCTTTATCAGACCTACCTTGCGTCTAACCAAGTTAATACTTTCTTTTTTTCTCTTTTGACCCGTTTTCATATTTTCCATTGTATCCAGAATGTTTTAAACATCAAAAAGTTTGAAATTTATAAATTAAAAAGTAAATTTTGCATTCAATTGTTAAATTAGTTAAAGGTCATGGGAAAAAAATCCAATGACATTAAATCCCTTTTGACTATTTGGAAGAAGGTTAATAAAAAATGAAAAGTTAAATTTGATTGCTCGTCTTAATATAAATCAAACTTTCCTTGTTTTTTTGACTTTGTTATAATATTTTCTTAGATTATTCTTAGATTTTCGTAAAACTTTTAAACATCAAAGTTCTTAGTATTGAATGCTGCTATAAATAACGGATGAACGTGTGGTAAACATTGTAACCGGGTTAATACGCTGCGGCTTATTGCAGCATGATAATGTAAAACAATAATTCCTTGGCGTTTCTCATTCTGATAAAAACCGTGGTTGTTTTGGAAACAAATATTAAACTGCGACCTTTTCCTCAATCGATACCCTCAATGCTGCAAAGGGTTGGATCCCAAGGCAAAGTTGGTTAAATAAAAATTAGCAGTGTAATTATCTTGTTGTGATTTATTATTTAAGTGTGTTTGTAATTATCACGTTAAAGTTTAATTATTTTAAAAAGATTTTGAGAATAACTATCTAACATGTGTTATTTAATGAAAAGACCAGGGTATCAATATATAGATTGGATTGATTGAAATAAAAAATCTTAAAGTTATCATTATTCCTTCTTCGTAAAATATTTGACGTCATACGAAATTACGTTATTAGAAACTGTATCCTTTCACAATATCAATCTTGTTGGTGGAATTTTGGGGCGCCACTTCCCATATCCAATTCCTGCCCAAGGTCACCTTTTACAGTTGGACTGGCTGGGGGTACACCACTGTGCACTTTTGCTGGAGGTAAACCCACCTTCTTTCAAGATGTTATTAAAGTGTAAAACCTTTTTTTCCGTTTTGAAAGGGCACCGTGCCAGCGTTTTCCGAATCGAAAACATCCTTTCGACGGTAGGCAGCGCATTAGTGATACCCCGGTATTAATGGTTAAGGTCCGTGCCCCAAACATCACGTGGGCCGACTGTTCAAATGCCCAATGCGAAAAAATAAACTAAACATTGCAGTGTTTTGTTTTGTACGTTGTCTGATTTCTCTTATTATTTTCTACGCAAAATGGGTACTCCATTACGAACTTTTTTTAAAAAAAAAAAGTTAATGGTTGATGCAATATATTACATTTTAATTTATCGTAGCATAATAACTTATATTTGTTTTTTTGTCAGATCTACTAAAAATTAAGGTGCAACTCGGTACTGGGACAATACAATGTCTTTTCTAGCTAGTTTAATTACTTAATTTGAAAATCATCCCCAGGGCGAAAGCGTCTTTAGACCTTTCGATGTTGTAAATGTCGCTTTTTGCAAATATGTGGTTTATTTTACATAACCAATATTAAAATTGGCTGCCTTTGAAATAGGAAGTGCGTAAAAATTACTTTCAATGTCTAAGATAGAATTGTTTACATTATATTTTTGAAAGTAAGATGATCCCGTCAGACACAATGAAAAGTTGATTCACTTATCAAATTTTCATATTATATATAGCCTTATTTTATTTTGGTCCAGCATATTTAACTGTAAAGTTTTATCCAAATTAGTAAACAAACATCCTACGGAAAAACTTTTGCATTTAAACTCCATACAGGGCCCAACGAAGACAAAAACAACAAATTTCAAATTATGCTCACAGGCATATGACAGTCAATCAGGAGGTTGATAAATTGTTAAACACAATTTGTTTTTTGAGTCCCGTGTTTAGCAAAGTTTAATTTGGTTAAAGTTATTTATTTTTATATTAAAGGTAATCCTAAAATTTATGAAATAAACACAAAATTACAAACCAAAAAGATTGAGAATATGTTAGAAGTCAACGTTTTTTGATCACTGAGATGTCAATCAGCAAGTGACAGTTGACGTTCAACCGTGCGTCGCGCCCCTTTGTTGTTGGGGTTTGTGTAAACCTATTCCTGTCTAATTTAGCCACATTATAGAATATTATATTGTTCTAATTTTCCTAATAATTGAAAATCTTTATAAGTGTATTGCTTTGACTTTATTTTTCATAAACCATTCAAGAGATAGAAAGTTGTGGATTGTGGGTGCCTTTTGTAGTTTTCACTTTGAATCCAATTAAGTATTTCATGTGATTTAACCTTTATTATTTCAACAAAACAACCATTTTGACAACTTCAAATTTTAATGTTTTGCGACAATTTAAGTTTATTATTTTTTTTAAATTAATATTATTTTTTTCCTTTGAATAATTATATAAAACAATTTGTTTAAAAATAAAAGACTTTTACTCACTTTATAAATTCCACATGTGTTAAACGAGACAAACAACGATAGCACAAAGTTTTTCCCGGATTCGAACCGACGACCCCGGTTTATAACGCCAATTGATTCTTATTTAATGGCCGCGACTACGGTCATTAATTAAATAATTTAATTTTAAATCTTAACCCATCAGGACTCAAATGGTCATTTTTACTTTGATTTAAATTTTAAAGTTAAATTTATGATATTTAAATTTTAACAATAAACAACAAATTGTTTGTATATAAATTTTAATTATAAAGTTGATAGTTGTAAGCCTGTTTCTTTCAAACTTTATAAGGTCCACGTAAGTTTAAGGTTTTAATTAGAGTTTTCTTTTTCTGGATAAAATCAGACAAAGAAACACAAAACCCTGCATGCTTTTCTGTTTTAAGAAATTACTTTGCTATTTAACGAGATAACGAAAATCAATAAATGCAATCAAATTATAAAATATTAAAAAAACAACATGTGCATCTTGTGTATTTTCTTGACGTTATCAAAATATATATAGCAAAAGATATTTCATTATTCATGAAAAGTAAATTACCAAGTTATCAAAAAAAAACTCGACTCATAAATGCAAAAGTCCCTTTTTCAAGAAAAAGCTTTCCTGTAGCTATATCCGGTTTAAATAATTACTTTAAGATACAGGCCTTTGCAAATGGTTTTAAATTCTTTAGTTTCAAGTACTGGAAAATATTCGTGTACGGACACAAAGAATGAATAAAACAATTAAGATGCAGAACAAAATACTAAAGGAGGTATGGTATAGGCGGTGCTTTAGCCGGAGGTCGGCGGCGAAAATTCCACCCCCCCAGTTGGAACAGCGGTGGGGTGGAAACCCTGTTCGCGCACATTTCATGTCGCTAACACGCCGCAAATTGGTTACGCCATAATCTTCCTTCCTTTCTTTCCGCCCTTTAGCCTGCCCTCGTTTTTCCTTTTAATTTTCCTCTCTCGGGAAGAAAAGGAGGTAAAGGAAAAATACTTCGTGACGGGAATTTTTCCGTCAACAATTGCCTTGGAGTTCCCTACGCAAGGCATCATTTTTTAAAGTCCGCGTGCGAATAGCCAACCCCGAAAGTTTTAATTTCCCGAACCCGACCCATCACCAAGAGCCGAGCTGTGCCGCCATCAGACGGTTTTTTCTTCCTTTCAGCATTTCAATCCGGCCTCACAACCCGTTGTCCGAGCCGGATTGCGCATATAGTCAAGGAGGATGCGGTTTCAATTTCCTTCTGGTCCTTTTGGGTCTTATCGCCATCACCCAGCTAGTTGGCCAATCAAAATTGGCTAGAAACGGTGACCACGCCCCCGCTCAGATGGTGTTTATACTTTGACGGCACGCGACAGATACCTTGGAACTGTATTCCAGACGTTTTTATTTATTTTAAACTTTTGCAAATAAGGTGTGTAAACGGATGTTGAATTATTTGGAAATTAAAAATGTAAAAAAGTTATAAAAATAATTAAATTATATTTAGTTTCCTTAGTATTTCTTGGGAAAGTATTCTAGTCCGAACACTCACTTTTGGCAATAAAATAATTTAAACTTTTGAATAAGCTATGGGCGAGGATAATAAATTTTTTGGAGGCCCCCTTTTACAGGGGCGGTCTGGGGGACCACCCCCGGTGCCTAGTCTCAAAGCGGTTTGAAATACGTTTTCTTGTTCAAAGGACCGTGGCTATTGCTGGGTAAACGAACGTAAATCCCCCTCTCCATCATCTTTCCATGGGCTTTCCACTTTCCATCCGGTTTCTACCTCTTTTGCCCTTAGTCAAAAAAAAAAAAATGCGGGGGTGGTAAAATTATTTTATCATTTTGTAAAATTAGTTTAAATAAAGTTTACTACATGTTTTCAATTACTTCGTAAAAAATATTTTATCTCAATTTTCATGATACGATTCGATAGCATCATTATTCCGATGACCAAACGAATGGATGGACTGACGGTGGTTTTAATAACTTTTTCGTGTTTTGGTAAAAACCGTGCCGAAAAAATAACGATAAAGGGAAGTTTATAATGAGGCTTTAATAAAAGTAAATCCGACCGAAACTTTTTCCGGCCAAACAAACCGAAACCGAAATCCGTGATCAAGATAAAATTTAAAATACTAAAATAGACTTTTATGCCTATTATTTTGCTTTATTTGTCATGGATATCTATTTTCCCAATTAAACGTGGGTTAATCGTATTTTTGTTGCTAATAATATTTTTTATGTAACAAAATATTAAAAAATATATTAATTTTTTTTCAAAAAAATTTCTTTGAATATATTATTAATAAAAAATTAATAATTTGACTGTTCAAAGACTAGAGGTATTTTGAAATCACTAATTTATACTGGTTTGTATTTGTAGTTCCGAGGCGTCGAAAAATGAGATAGAATATAATGACTATAAACAATTATTTATTTTTCTACAAATCTCGGTCCACCTACACACCATGTCCAGCTTCCAAGTTTTTCCAATTTTCCCCTTTGGTTGTCTTGGTCGCAAAAAAGATCACGCATCGTTTGTTATATACATTTAAGTTTTTGGCCGGTACGTTTCAAAGATAAACAGCTCCCCGTTCAAAGTTTGTTTTTTTATCATTGACGGTTTCTCAACCTCGGTATTAAAGCTGCATAATCTGTAATGGTTCCATGCTCCGGTAATCAAAACAAAATATCCTTTAAGTCCCAAAATAAAGGTCATACCCCGGCCAGGCCATTTACCCGGCCATCGGGAAATCCCAAAAGGTTTCGTCCATTCAAAAACTAGATTTAAAGTTTTTAGAATCTTTTAAAAACGTCCAGATATCTTCGAAGTCGATTTTGTTTCGATTCTCGGCACCCATCTTGGGAACCTTTTCATATTCAAATTTGTGTGAATATCTTTGGTCTTTATGAAATCTGTTTCTTGGATTAGGTATCAATGGTAATTTTTAATCCTAAAAACAGTTTTCGAATATGGCGCATTTTTTGTGTTTGTTGATTACTGGCTTGATGGACGTCTGCAACCATTTCGTCTTCCGTGTACTTTCCTACTCTAAATTAAAACCCACTTTGCAATTGATTATAACAGAGCAGTTCTCCTCATTTTTGAGCCCCTTCTTGGTTGTTAACTTTTTATAACAGTGGTTTTAAGCAAAGGTCCCGCCGGTTTTCTTTTCGAGAACATTTGCCACAATAGCAAACAAATGATCATTCAGAAAAAGTAAAGAGACTAGAATATTTTTTTAAACAACAAATGTCACTAATTTTTCCAGTATCATTTGCATTTATTTTTAGTTATCAAAATATAAATAATTTAATTCTTCCAGCAACTAGACTGCGAAGAATAATGTCTTTTGGGACAATGTATACGTTTTAAACAAAATCCCAGTAAACGTTGAACCCTTTAAATTTAAAAGGTAGTGGAACGTTTGTTTAAAGTTATACATATTAATGAATTTTTAAAGTAACACAGCCTGGTAAGGAATGCCCAGGTCTTGTTTCAAAAATTCATTATATGTAAGCCAATTATCAAATTTTTTTTATTTTGGGGCATAAAAATACCCGCTGAGTTTTTTCGCCGGTTCTTTCAGATCTGAGGGTCCTTTTCCGAACCGGTGGTAGTTGTTTAAATCAATGCAGTTAAACTTAAATTGAATAAAATATTTAATTTGAAATATATTTTGATCTACTACTATTTGTTCCCTCCTCAATTTCTTTTTCAAACTTGAAATGTTTTTTGAACTAAAATCGACTGATTTGATCTCGATTGTGAATGATACTTTAACTTTCCTACTATTTTGAAATTGAAAAACCCAAACCAGTTTGGTTTTGGAAGTTTCGGGGGAAACCGAAACTGCCCGGGCCAAACCAAACCGAAACCGAAAGTTCGGTCGGACCTTAAAAAGAAAAGGCGCGTAGATTAAAAATTTTAAATTATTGTTTTATTTTAATTATTTATAATAAAAAAACGTGATAAAAACGTTCAATATGGGACAAACTATTCGACTTACGTTTGTTTTTAAAAAAAAATTTCAAAATTTATCATCATCATCATCACCCTGTGGTAGTCCACTGCCGGAAATAGGCCTCCTAATGCTCAATTCCCATTAGGGGGTTCTTTTCAGACAATTGGGTGTTCGGCCCAAATTGACTTAAGTAACCAGAAAACAACGATAACACAAAGTTGTTATCCCGACGGGATTCACACGCACGACCTCCTGTTTATTAAGCAAGGGGCAATACTGCTAGGCCACAGAGGTGGCAGACTCTTTTATTTTACTTAATTATTTTAAATTTTAATTTATAATGGCTTAAAAATGGCCTTCAAAGTAAACTATTTTGACAGTGTGGAATCAGCACGCTAGTTATAAAATAAATAAAAGCTGCAAGTGTTTTAGGCCTCGTTGAAAATATAAGTCAGTAGAAAATATTCAATATAAAATAAAAGTCTAAAGTATACCGCTTGTGTAATAAACTAAATATAAACAACATGTGACAAAACAAATATCATTATTTTAGCGCTTATCTAAAACTTACCTTTTGCTTTACGTTTGTGATTTAATCTCATATCTTAAATCCCTGCTGCCTGTGACACACTATAGGATAGAAAAATTAAAACAAAAACAAAAGTGACAGATAACCATCTTTGTTGAAATCAAAAATTATGTATAGTTCAGTACAAATATTCCAAAGATAGACGAAACGACAAGCCTCTTAAAAGTAATATGTAATTTCCTCCAATAAAATAAGGGTAATGTATTATACATTGTATTATACATATTTAAAAGTATAAATAAATATTGCATTATATACTGGTTCAAGTCCCTCTATTATTTTATATTAAATCATACAGTTACACGTATAGTATATTTATATCATTTACAATCACAATTCGTACAATCTACAGACTGCTTAAAATGTATATACATCTCGAACTTTTCGTAAATTACGGTCATTTGTTTATTGATACCGAACCCTAAAATGGACTTAATTTAGGTGTCACTAAGTGATAAGTTAAACGTGTCATAAATGGTTTATATTTATATCAGAATTTATTACATTTGGATTATTTTTAAACAGGCGTTTAAATATAATGTATATCCGATAAAATGTTTTAAGGATTGCGTTATAAAAATAACATCAAATATTTCTGTAACACAACGCTGATGGTGTCAAATAACTACAAAGGCTTTGAAATAAAAGCTTAATGCTCAATTATGGGCGATAAACATCACCCTCTAACTACACTCGCTAATTACTGCCACCAACATACTTATCCTACTTTTTATTTTTGTAGTTAAGTTTAATACTGAAAGCATTTTTAATCTAGTACGTGTAGACACCGAGTATAGTTTTACCAAATTAGCCTTAAAATAAATGTAATCCAGGTAACCCGTACCAACATAGTGGTGCCATCTATGTTACTATTCATCAATAAGATGATGATGTATAATTATAAATATAAAACCTTACAGAATAATTACTTCTGTTATTTACGTGATTATTATACATATCAAATCCAAGTTTTAATAAAAAACCTTGACGGTTATTCAAAACACTTATTGAGATACTGACTTATCCCATCTTAGTCTGCCCGTGATCGTGGATGCTGGACAGAGTCTGAAATATCGGGAATAATTAGATATCATCAACGCAAAGAATACTTGTAAAAAGTTCAAAGTGTTTAGTAAAGTTAATTTGTGCCTCTATGTAGGTAATCTTTTAAAACGAACTTTCAAATAGTGAGACTATATAAAACGAATCAAGCTAATCTTAAAACCAAATTATAAACATACTTAAAAAGCGATAATGCAAAAAGCTTATATCTTTCTGGAAATCAGTAAGATCTCAACAAGGATATGCCTCGATGACTGTACTTTTATGCTCATATTACTTTAAATATAAACAATAGTAATATTAATTCCCAAAGGCATTATAAAACATAAGTTTATGTACATATTTATTTATGTATGTGTTTGTGTATAAATATATTTATATTTTTATAGCTGACAAAGAAAATAACTGCTTTGTTTTTTTTTTCTTTTAACGGTTTTTGTATTTGTCTGTACCTTGTTATTTTTTAATTTTGTACGCCATACTAATTCTATAAATCATCCAAAGGCATTAAGCGCCTTTGTCTTTACTGTGATACAAAGTGTAAATAAAATAAAATTAAAAGCAAGTGACACTTAAACTTTAATACCGTCCCTACAAACTCGCCCGCAGCTTTTTTCAATATCAATGTATTATCCCGGCTTTATCTGCTTGATTAAAACTGTATCTTTATTAAAAGATTTAGTTCTTAGATAAGATATAATATATATACCTAACATAGTATAAAAGAAAGTATTTTTTTCTGTCCCTCCCTCGAACACTTTCCAGCGGCCGTGATCACGGGGTAAACTGAGATGTCATGCGTCTTGTTGCCAGTGCTGAAGCGGGGTTTCCAGATCTTAATTTTAATTAATTATTTTTAGTCTGTACTCCGACCTATGCAAAATGAACATGTTTTATCTTTACAGCCAGCAGTGGTGTTATGCTTGGGTTTAAATTTTAATTTATTAATTATGGGATCCCAAGCAGGTGGTAGAACCCAACCATTCTATTGAAATTTGGATATTTTCTTATCTCAATACTTCACGTTTAATACTAACTTTGGCGACTAATCTGAAAACGTTTACTTTCAAATTTAATAAGGAAACTATCAAATTCCAACTATTTGTACTACTTAGAATATATTTTTTTCAATGTGCAGTTCACCTTTATTAATTTTGCAGCCCCTTGTAATAAATGTACTCCCTCCGGGATGTTTCAAAGAGGGAACGTAAGAGTATTGCTTAGTAAGAAATAATCTCCACCTCCCTCTGACATTACAATAGCACTTCAAAGGCATAATAGAAAAAAGTAATTTTCCCAAATTCTAAAATTTTAGCTCTAAAAATTACACTGTCTTTAATAAAGTCTTAAATATTCCTCTAGTTCTACGAGCCTTATGACCGGTGCATTGCCACTTTTACACGGAGCTGTACGGAAAAAACGATGGTACCCGACCGACATTGTTTTTTGGCGGAAGGCTAAAACGCACAAAACTTGTAGTTATTTTAATTTGAATTTACCATCAACGAAATGTAACGTACCTGCCACGTTGACTACTGATCAATTAAGTAATCTACAACACATTTAACAGATATTCCTTACACTTGTTCTTGGAATTGTAATAAGGTAGGAAATCAATAAATGATTTTACACTGAACCGAACTCAGCTATACAGAATGCAAGATAAATACGCATATTGAGAGACCTCAACTTAAATGATAACTAATGATTATTGACTGGCTATTGAAAAGTTTAAAATGTTTTATATTTATTTTATTTTAAATTGACTACGTTAATCAATCTGTTTATGTGATTTAACTTTATAATAAACGACAATATGTTCACATAATGACTATTAAACATTTTTACAATTTGATTCCATTATTAAACATTTATCGAGAACACCAACCTGTTTCAATATGATAGCAAATATAAATCACGTCATGGTTAGCTGCATCGGATAATGGTTACTAGATCTTCCTCATTAAATAAAGTAAAAGTGATCATCACCTCGTGGTGAAAACTCAGTCAAATCCGAATGTTTTAATTTACGTAAAGCAAATTTAGTGTTACTTGATAAAATTTAACGCTAGTGTGATCTTGTACTCTGGTTTTAATTCAAATTTAAATATCTTTATTCATAAAAGCGTAACACTCACTTATTGATTGTCAGGACGTACTCAGTTTGAGGCCTCTGACCTGAAGAAGAACTCAGAAAGAAACTTCAGCGGCCTATTTGGTCATCTTTAAAATAATCAAATATACATATGAAATTTCTATAGTGACATACAATTCTACCATCATATATTAAATTTGAAAACGCCTGAGCGAGATATTCGTTACTAGGTTGTAAGTTTCATTTATAATTCATTTGTTATAATAATCTTTAACACGTCAAACGTTCCTTTACTACTTTTAAATTTCTTAATAGTTAAATTCTAAACGTTTACTGGGATTATGTTGTAAAAGGATACATTATCTCTATAAAGATTTACTTATTCTCGCAAGCTCCAGTTGTGAAGAATTCAATTATGTTTGTTTTTGTATTTATGTTATGTGTATAAATGCCTGTGAAAATCATTTCTGTTTTTCGACACATTAGGTTTAGAATTTGCATTGAGAAACGGTTAATAATTTAACATGCTGAACAATTTCAGGGTTTCGGGCCATTATAGGCCGCTCGAATACGTTTGGAGGACAAAGTCTTTTAGTATCCGCGCACTTCCCACAGTAGAATGCTGAAGACATTTCACTGTGGAAATAGCTAAAGTATTTCGTTACAATCCGTTTAACATCATGGTACAATATGTAGATTTTAAATGTTAAACCGACGTACAATAGTGATCTTGTTCTCTGATCATGTTACTTCAGATTCTGCTGTTTAAAAACACGGTACAAATTGGATTATTGCGTTTAAACGGACGGATGAAGTTATTACATCTCAGTGTGTATTGTCTCCTTGTAGCTCTATTGTTAAGGGCGTGCGAAACCGGAGGTCCGGGGTTCGAATCTTGCGACTCGACAAATTTTTATCATTGTTTCTCAGTGGTTGGGTCGATCACTCAACCGTCTGAAAATAAGATGATCCCGTCGGATGGGCATGTAAGTTGGCCACCATAACCCGCGTTTGACCAGTGCGGCGGGATATGGTCCAATACTCCTAAATGGAGAAGGCGAGCATTAGAGAGGCCTATCTCCAGCAGTGGATCATTACGAGACTGATGATGAGTGACACTAAGGTGGCTATTTTATGTCATTTCGAGCGTTGAAATAAACGATGCACGCAGTAGTTTTCCTGAGTTAACAAAACGTATTAGTGTAATGTTATGCGTTGAATTTTGTTAATTGAATATTAGAACGAGAAAAATCAGCAAAGAACAATTCGTATCGTTCGTTAAACGCTGGGAACAAAAGTGAATAAAATTAATGAATAAAATATGCGGTAAATAATTCAATGTTATTAGTCTCTCTATAATTCAAAATTTATGATGCAATAAAATTGATGATTGGGAAGTAAATCTAATGTAAAAACTAATAGCCAACTTTCTCTATGGTAATAATTAAGCCACGCTGATGATTTACGCGTTTACACAAACATCAAAATCGATTTTCAAATTAAATTTAGTTCTTGTTTCAGTTACGGGAATCGACTTCTGTAAATAATGTTTTTATATTCAAAGGAAACTGGAAAAAAAGTAGGTACCAAAGAAAGTTGGATTATAAGACGGTAGAAGAGGATCAATGTTGGAGAACGTAATTTTTCCTTTAGCTGTTATATATTACGTTAGTAATTCGTAATTGTCAGAGGCGATTAATTTGTTTGCTAGGGTAACATCCAGGAAACAATGTAATGAAAAAGATATAACTACTATATATAACAATATCGACAGACTTATTTATTAAATAGAAGATACTCTATTAAATATAATGACTTTACGGATTTTATCGCGTAGTGTACCCGGTGACCACGGCCGCTGGAACAGTGTTCGAAACGTCTGGAATTTAAATATGTAAAATAAACGCAGGAAAATCCGTAAAAAGGTATTTTATTTAATAATGTATAGTATTCACGTAAACAAAAGAAATAATTATATAGAAGATATTCTTTCATAGCTCAATATGATTCTCTTTAGTTTCACCCGTGACACGGTAAAAAATATGAGATTCAAATTGCACATTGTACAGATAGTGACAAGAGTCCTGCAATGCCATTGCCGGCTCAAGCTATACACACTCTAGTGACTCTGAAGACAGACTAATACGGTCGAAGAGAAAAAGTTTCTTATGACCTGGGACAGATAATTGAATTCGTCGTAGTTACATTCCTGTTAATTACTAAATGTTGAACAACTGTGGAAATTATTTTACTGCAAAGAACCTCACCTGTCCCAAAGTTTCTGAGGGAGCCAATTTCTGACTAGGGTTTTAAAATGTACTGATAACCACTTTCTGTACAACCATAGAGAAAGTATTAAAACAATAGCTAATTTATGGTACAAACAGCTACCAGTAAGGCAACAAAGCCATCGTAACTTAGACACTGACTTAATTCGGAGTCAATTCAACTTAGCTGGCCTCGAAACTGTAACTTCACAACCATCTCGAGGGTAGAAGGCAATCAAATAGTTTTCAACTCGAGAAATGCATGTAACTTTGTATTAGAGTAAGTGATGAGTTGAATTGAATGATTAAATAAAAGCAAGATACGTTCAAGAGTTTTTGGTGCTTTAATTATCATTAAAACGTGCTCGAACATTTAAACCTTTTCTAATTTTTCTAGGGTAATTAATATTTTAATGATTTATACGCTGCCGAAACTGAATTATGAAATTCAAAACTTCTAGTATTGAGATTTTAAATTAAAAAAAAAACTTGAATGTCTTTAGAATTATGTTTCTAACGGAAGTAGGCAAACTGTTTGATGGTAAGTTATCACCACACGATCTCATAAAGGTTTTTTTTAATGTGATTTGATACATAAGTGTGAGTAATATTAAAATTGTACTGTAAAATGAAGAGTATTATTGTTGTATATTTTTTCGTTCGACATCATTGTTTACGTCAATATTTGTGTGTATTCAATTATCTTAACTCTTTCTTGATTTTTTATTAATTTAGGCAACATTATTAACTCATGTATAGTTGTAAATAGTAATAGTATACATATATTACTAATTTTATCTATGTATTTAATACACCGCTGTTATCCACAAATATGATACAATATTACCTTCTCAACAAGCGTAATTAAACTATTACGCACAGGGGCTTGTTTATAAATTATTATTATCACTATGCAAATATAATAATAATTATTATGTGCTCTTATTCGATTCCGACTACGGTGGCCAATCTATATTAGAGATCAGCCAACCACGCAGGAGATATTATGGTGCACAAATGGACGCGCATACATAGGTGCACTTCCTCTTACTTCACTCTCTTAGGCCCATGGGACGGAAAACCGAGACGACTGGAAAGGCGCAGGATCGATTTTTTAAATGCCTACCCGACGCATGGATCTGTACACTTCGCTGTCACACTTTACAGACAATCGGATGATCAGCCCGCATTGCCGTAACTAACTAGGAAACAATAAAGAAAATTTGTTGAATCCCCGCAGGATTCAAACTCACGACCTCCGGTTTCTAAAGCATACGCCTTTACCACTAGGCTACGGAAGCAATATATATTTTATGTCAATCACGAAATTTTGTTTAGTAAAAAGAAAGATTAGTTAATTTTATTATTGACACATGTGAGTAGCTTTAATTGTCTGTCACATATAGATAATCATGTTTATGTACTTATTGTTCCTATTTTTAACTTGTTTTTAAAAATGACACTGCTCCAACTGCAGCGTTTAAAGCAGCCTATCAAAAACAAAAATTTTCTGCTAATTCGTAGTCTAATGAAGCGTCATTAAACCACAATTTGCAATTAGCATTTAGTGCGACCAACCAGTGGCAGAATGACATAAAATGAATTTTATTTTTAATGAAATAACTTTATGAGAATTTAAACTGTATAATTTTAAACAAGCTCCAAAGTGCCAGCTTGCAATTTTTAAAATGTTTACGTTAAAGTATTTTAGCTTATTCTTGCAACATAGATATATAATTATGCTTTTTTATTTACGGATGTTACGCTCCAGACTCTTGTCTTTGGTTAGCTTTTCTATCACAGAGTTCGGGAAGCTCCCGTCCCCACGAACCAGGCGGCGAAAGGCCATACGTACAGAAGGTACGTGGGTCAGGTGTTTGTTTAGGTCTCATAGTTAAAGATCGTCCAGTTCGGTATAGCAACCGGACGCCGACGTCTGGCGACCGCATTAACCGGTAGCTGGGGAGAATATCTCCTGGAACGCGGGTGTATCTACTGCACGCGTGTGTGGTTCTGTGCTCGTGTAAACTACAGTTGAGTGTGCTTTTCGCTACTTGCGTGGAGTGTAGAGTTTGATGTCGGTTCGTTGAATCCGGGGTTCGACGACCTTCTCTTCCGGGTCGAGGAGAACGTTTCGTGGTCAAGCTTGACAGACGCGTTTGAATCGGTCGTATATACTTAAGCGACAATTTATTTGAGAATTCGTTAGAAGTGTAGTCTGGTCGATACCAACAAAGCTTTTTCCTAACGTCCTGAATATGACCTATAAACGACATGTCGCAGTCAAAGTTTGCTTCAGATATTTGGCCTTCCACCTCAAGGGGATCGGTTGGCCGTAAAGTTTTAGTTGCTTAGTGTTCTGCATCGGCAGGCTTGGCCTATACTGGTGCCTAGATGAAGACTGGGATATTGTGAATCACCACGAAATCTAAACCGATGAAAGTGATTGCTACATGTGCAATATTAGAAAACGCTAAACCATCATAACGACTATAGAGTTAAACTGATAGTATAATATTTTAATATAAATATATATATAAGCTCAGAATTGAGTATCTTTTTTTTCAGAAGTCGGTCAAAAAGTATTTTATCTTTGCTTAACTAAGCATCATAGTAATAGGCTGACAACTAACTAGGCGTAGTTAGCAGTTAAATGCTCTATGCATAGAACTCGAAGTCTCTATGTGGAGTTGAATACGTAAGTAAAAAAAAATAAAAGATATATATACATATAAAATCTATTTAATTTAATAAATATACTTAATAAATATTAGATTTTTAATTCACTTTTTACGCGTTTATTATTTTTAAACCTCGTTTCGGACTCTTCAGCTTCAAATGCAATTATAAAGCTAGATATCTCACAAAGATTATCATAATTTGTCTTTATAAGTCTGGTTGTATTTTAACTTAGATTGTGTTGAAAAGTTGTTTTAAAATATAGACCTTAGTATACTAAATGTATTACAGTAAAAGTAACGAAAATTCAATAATTTTCCGACTTCCCTCTAGTCTGACGCTCCAGGCTATACAATTTTCCTTTGAAATAGATTTATCTTAGCTTTATAAGAGTCTTTATTTGATAAGTCTCGTTAAAAATATGTATCAGTGATGAGGATAGAAGATAAAAATTTTTGGTGGAAAATTCCATTTATTGAATACATACAATTAAAAATTTTGTATTCACCTTTATATGTTATATTACATAGTATTGAGGTCAGCCTTTTATTTTTGTTATTTATTTTTAGTTCATAAATCTGCTAGATAACCATCAGCAGACTGCAAAACAAATCACAAATCGTCTTATCGAATGCAATGTTTTACTTAGAGACTATTCATTTTTGTCCGACTTTAGGATTTTATATAGGAAACTAATTAGCATCTATATTTACACAACTCTGCTAAAAGTACAACGAATGAATAATTCTAACGTTCTTTATTTTCCCTAATTGAGTATGTTGTCATCTTGACCTGAAAGAGGTCATTAATTCTCTTTATAAAACGTATCGTGTCATAACCATAGATATATTACTTTCATTTAATTTTCTATTAAGACAGCTGTAAAAATAGATTTCGTAAGTGATGAGTGCTCATTTTAAATTGATTTTAAGCCTTTTAAATGTGCTGTAAACAACGGATGTAAATAGTCATGGTTGCGTAAGCATTGTATACTTTGGTATATAATTTATCGGCTTATATTTAGCGTAATTAAATTAAATAGAAACTTAATAATGGAAACTTTGTCGTCTCTACACTTCGTACGTAAAATCTAGCGCCTGTTGTTGCTGGTTGTTGAAGTCACTGTAATTAACTATGCTACTGTAATATTAAAGTTCTAATCTCACTTAATCATACTATAAAATATTAAAAGAAAATATCCGCCATGTGTGTTTAATGAAAGCACCTAGTTATAATCTTCATATTGCATTCTTGTTATTTCAAAAATCTGTGTGTTATTATTCTTACGTTTTATCAATAACTTGTCAACTATTCAAATCCTCGCTTATTAGAAAGCAATATGTTCTCTTTTCGTGCTAAATCCGTTTTAGTTTGTAGAGGAAATTTATGGCGCCACTTTCGCATTTCGCAATCTTCCAAAGCAATGTAATTCGGTTGAAGCTCTTGCCCATTGTAGTTGTATAGTATTTTCACTTACAATGACATGATTATTCAACGCGATAAGATTACGATAACGCAAACTTAAGATATACATATTATTCTGCTCAAAGTTACACTTTTAAAATAATAAATATAAAAAACATAAAATGTGTTATTGGATACGTAATAAAAACATGATGAAAAGAATTTAAATTGATGCGACTGAACTGTAGAAGCATACTATTTTAGAATAACAATTTTAAAATAAATGCATTAGCATATCTATTACATACTTAACGCACAACGTTCGACAATCTTTAATCAATTAAAAATATATATTAATTTTTAGTACAAATTACGCAATTTGTAACTTTTATGAGTGCAGTGATGAACAAAATATTCAACGTACTTAACTTTTTTCACGTGTTGACAAAGAGAGAAAATACTATAACTTCGAAAAATATAATATTCACACTGAATACCTGAAAAATGTAGAATTGTTAATTGCTAGCACTTATTTTTCGATCAAATAATGATTTCTAAAGCTAAGGAGATTGTATATACAAACTTATTTTAAGTTAATCTACTTTTATTAAAGGAACATAGAAATATTGAAGAAGACTTTTACGGATTTTTCATAAACGTTGGTTTATTTCCTTTAAAATTTTAGTTACATTATACTTATAAATTTAACGACAGAAAACACTGAGAATTATTATTAAGACATTTATGTTCATTTAAATTAATAAAATTAAAAAATATTGAATTATTCTAAATAAACGTCAAAAGTAATATTATATCTTTCAATGAATATTTTGTATTTTTTATAAAAATATAACTAACATCATGCAATCGAAGTAATCACAATAACAGAACTGGTCACAACTAAAATAAGTTTCCAAGAAATATCAAAGTGACTAAACTTTGTTAGCGGGACTTATTATTCGCTAGACAATAGATTTTTAAATAAAATTTTTGTTTTATAAAAAAATACTATTTGAAAACCTATAACTGAATAGCTTACTAGTTTTTTTTTTAAATAATTATTTTGCTTACCAACAATTTATAAAATAAATGTAGACTTTTACCAGCTAATAAACGTTACTGATAATAGTATTCTAGACGCTTTGAATTTGGAATCAAACTCATTTAATAGAGCAACTATAATTCGCTCGACAAAAGATATCACTTAGCATACTATGACCACATCACACACACACTTTAAAATATGATGCGTTGCGTAGGAACTCCCGAAGGCAATGTCCGACTGCGGCGGCGCTGGCCGCTGTCCGCATCACGAAGTATTTTCCCTTTACCTTCCCTTCTTCCCGAGATGAGGAAAATTAAAAGGAAAAAGGAGGCAGGCGAGTGATCGGTATAGTAAGAAAGAGAGGAAGATTATTGGTCAACCGACATGCCAATGCGACTAGAAATGCGAACATCGATATTCAGGGATGTCTCAGTGATCACAAGGTTTAAGACGGAAGTTATCATTCGAGAGGCACCTAATAGATTTAAGCATGAATGGTCCTGATTGATGCATGCCGCTCCAGCTGAACCTGCTAGTTATCATTGATCCAGGTATTTCAGATCAATCTGGAAATCGATTAGCTGCTTGGAAAATACAATCGACTTGATTGACAAGAACTCGATGAGTGGTAGATTAATTCAAATTGAGCGACTTATGAGAACCTTTTAAATTTGTGTTGAAGAATAAAACAAAACTAGAACCTTATAGTACTTTTATTGTTTTTCACTATTCGCTTTAATAACTTTCAGCACCAAACTGTTATAATTTTTACTCTAAAGTGGGTTGTTCAGAATGACGGCTTGAGCTTCTTCGCTTATACACCGACTAAACGTGGCCATGTTGACGTATGAGTGTTTGTATAGCTATAGAATTTTACAAGAATATATTGCCAGAAAATTGTTTTCTCTTTC
The DNA here is from genome assembly GCA_029286875.1 of Lamproptera curius. Taxonomy (NCBI): domain Eukaryota; kingdom Metazoa; phylum Arthropoda; class Insecta; order Lepidoptera; family Papilionidae; genus Lamproptera; species Lamproptera curius. The sequence goes on along the minus strand of JAGSMT010000412.1, from coordinate 154,283 downwards.
TTGTATTGCTCATCTCGTATTTACCGTAAGGATTGCGTTGCCTTAAAAAAATGTGTTTTATTTTGTAAGCAAACTAATTCATCCTTTCTAACGCTCTATGGAACCATTAATTTTGACCGATTAAAAGGTTATAATAATTTACACTTTATTTGACTACACTGCTCTTGTGATTGAAGTGGTCAGTTTAAAAATTTTGTAGACAATTTTTTTCTGATTTAACGAACATGATAAGGTTGGGGCAATTTTAAAATAATGTGTTTTTTCCACTGCCTAATAAAACATACATTGTATGACGTAAATAAATGTTAAGGCCTATTGTACCATAAGAAGAAATATTCTAATTTTACTAAGTAATCATTTATTTAACCGGCTCTGATTTTATTGCTCGTTCTTTTTTGACTGCTTTAACTTTAGCACCGATTGTAAAATTAAAGTAGTCAAGGAATATTAGTATTTTGAATGCCTAATATCATATCAGCCTTACTTTCCACAGCTGGACGTAGAGTTCTCCCATAAGTAGCCAGGCGATACGATCCTACGCACATGCATTAAACTATTTCCTGCACATTTGCACAGTTCGTTACTTTATGTCGTGGGGGGTCGTCGCACTCTGCGATGACAAGTCTGAGGCAGCCCATCGAAAACCTTTGTTTCTAATGGTTATCGGTTCTACGAGCTATGTGGTCGGCCAATTGCTATATCGGTTCATATTGTTACACTGCGAAAGTTTGCACACAATCGCGCAGAGAACTCTAAAAGTAAATATAGAAAAATCGTAAACAAAATAGTTATTTTTACTGTGCAAACACAACTTCATAGTTAAATTGCGCCATTTACTTCATAATTTTACGAATTCCCTGAAAATCAGCATTTACGAAGTTTCTCCCCTTACCCTACCCCTAACACCTCCGTGGCCTAGCGATGTAACCAGAGGTCGTGGGTTTGGTTACCGAAACTTTGTGTTATCATTGTTTTCTGGTAAGATAAGACAATTTAGGCCGATCACTCAATTGCCTGAAAATAGTTTTGTAATACTTTTGCAACTATGTTTGAGTTTGTTTTTTATATCATATGCTTTTTATGTTTTTTCCTAAATATGTACAAGACAAGCATGGCTTTTACTGATGATAAGCAATGCATTTGCGAAATTAAAAAAAAAAAGACGAGACTGCTCACTTATACCATGCGATCTTACGTCACAGGCTTCAACTTCAACTTCAAGCGGGTACACTTAACAGCAAAGAAAAATGGTGGCACTTATCTATTCAGTTCCCAGTAAGAAGGCACCAACAGAAATATGTATTCTATTTCGGTAATATGGACTAACAAAATAACCCTAGCACAATGCAGTCCCTATCGATATGAAATAAAATAGCATAATAACAGAAATTGCCACAGGAGCTAAATATTTTCAAGCGTTGTACAAATTGGGCTGATATAATTCAAAGTGCCCTTTTACGTAAATTTAAAATCTACTTTTTTATTTGGGGCATCGACAGGCACTATAAATTGGACACAGTTTTGGAATCGTGCAATTTTAGTCCACTATTTATCAATATTATTTTAGAGCTTAATGTTAGCGGCGTTTTTGTAGGTATCCAAGAGACCAATGAATACTAACAAAAAAGGATGTTACGTACCTCTATGGCGTAGTGCATACAGTTGTTTAAAGAACAAGGATTCAACTTCGATTTGTAAGAAAATAAAAAATTGTTTTTGTAACCTCTCAGACTAACAAAAGCTTGGATAGGACAAATTTGGGGAGATAACCAAAATGTCTGAAAAGTAAGGTAATTACTAAAGGGCCAATTTATTTTACATACGGTTTAAAATGTAAAAGTTTATTCAGTGTGTAATTTCTTTTACAATTTAATTCAAAAGTAATCTCCAAGTGTGAAGAATAAAGCTTAAATATATACAAGACTCGAATCCCGGTTCATAAATCAGCAATCTGTCAAGCCGCTTAAAAGTTTAACCTGCTTATCAGCTTGAGCTAAATTTTGTTTCGTAATTGGGACACGTTTAAGCGAAATTCGTAGAGCATAATTTATAATGCGTAAAAGACAATCACACAATAAAATAAATAGCAGTATATAAAAACAAATTTATCCTAATATTTTCAACTTTTTTAGATTGCCCTAAATTTGTTATTTAATAGGAATAATTGCAAAACTATTAAATTTGCATATTCCTTCTTTTCTTTTTATAGACATATGAGGGCGACACTAATAGTTTTTAGTACTGGCAACTTGTTACTCAATGTTATAATTAATAATATAATAATAATTAATATAATGTTAAAATTATGAAAATGGAGCTCTTTTCCAATGTTATCAAAAATCACTTTCATTCATTTGTTGTTTGCTTTTCGATTTCGTGGCAAACTGAAATTTATCTGAGTCAGGCATTTTTTTTGTTGTCATTTAAGTTGACAAGAATGTTGTGATAGACTTTGACTGGTTCATCACGTTCTAAATCATTCTAGAATTATTTCGATCTGCAAACGGTGGAAAACTTGTGACAGTTTGTTAGAAAGTTTTTAATGGAATATATCTTATTTATTATTTTGTAGAATGTTTAGAAAAAATACTCTTCTTTGAACCGCTTTAAGCTATATAATTCCATCTATATACTTTCTTTATTTTGCTTACCGACTAAAACCCCACAGAACATCTTCTAATTAGCCGTTTTACAAGCCGCGGGATCTCTGAAAGAACACAACCACGACCTCTTAACCTGCTACTTGCTAGTAGCCCGCCTCATATTATAGAGGGATACTGGTATACTCCGCCAGTATCCCTCAAGCTTAATAGCCGCCTCATTGACATGGAAAATGTGTTCTCCCCCACTCCATGTTAAATTTTCTAGTATTCGTCGTTCATGGCTGTGTTGTTGGGTGCGTGCGCGTCCTACTCACACCTGAATGACGTTGTCTCCTTTTGGGATTATGTCTTTCTCGCTCCCTCCCAACTCTCTCCTTTTGAATCATAACTGATTCGCAAAATGATGAAACAGCATTCCATGTTGTCTCATCGTCCAGCATTGCAGATAAAACTTTCGGTAAGATTAGATTTTGACCGACACGTTCCACTAACGTTTACTGTTGTGGTTCCCAAGCAATACATGATATCAGTGTATGGTCTGGAGAGTCCTGTTCTGCCAAGGAGCAGTGTTGACACAAATCCGTTTCTTCCCGTCCAATCCTATACAGATAAACACCAAAGCTCCCGTGCCCGGTGATTATTTGTGTGTTATTTAGTTTTATTCGATGTTATTTACAGTCCTATGTCATTAATTTAATCAATGCTAGCTCCAGCCCCTATTTCTGCGAGATTCTTTGCATCTTCAAAAGTATCTCCACTAGCAAGTACAAGTGTGTTATCTGCATAGCAAACGATATTTACACCAGCAGGTAGACTGATGCAAAGAACTGCATCATTGGCCACGTTCCACAACAGAGGCCCTAAAACTGATCCCTGCGGTACTCCGCAGTATATCCTCCTCTTAATTTTTGTACCGTCGCGATTCGTATACAGAATATATCTATTACATGAGTAGTCTGCGATAATCAGTTGCAGGTATTGTGGAACGTTATAATGCGATAAGCCTTCTAGGATGGCCTTCCAAGGTAAGGAGTTGAAGGCGTTAACAATATCAATGCTAATTGCCAATGCCACTCCACCTGTAAAACTACCTGCTCCGTTAACGAGTGAACGCACATGACAGCATCCATGGTTGAGCGCTTTCGATGAAAACCAAATTGACTCTCAGAAATATCGGGGCGTATTAACACGAGAGGCTATAATGCTCTCAAACATTTTTCCTATTTCGTCTAAAAGACAAAGAGGGCGGTATGCTGATGGTGAGTCAAATGTTCTACCATCCTTTCTCAGAATTACGAGTTTGAATTCAATGGTGTCATCAAGGTCACGCAAACGAAGATCGCCTGTTTTAAGTGGACGGTTGATCCGCACCTGCGATCTGCATCCGAATCCGCACCACCTGAAACTTCTAATATTTCACGCAATTTAGTAGCCAGTCTATCTGCTTTTGATGCGCAATCTTGACCGGAAATCTCTAGCAATAGAACACCAGTCAAAGCGCGCTTATGCCGAACATTCTCTATGCCAAGGTCGGCTAGTTGTATCTTGGACATTGCTTCTTCCATTATTTTTGCATAAGAAGTTGAAGATTCATCTAATATAGTTAACGTTACAGCTGCAGTTGAAGGCGCACTAGGCATCCTTTTATACTTGATCAAATTATTCGATGTATTGTTCGCTTTATTACTTCCATTCGATTTTTTCCTGACTACTTCCGTCCATGATAATTCACCTAGAGAGACCGTGGGTTCCAAGTCTAGTTTGGTTACCGGAGGTATGTCTGCTACTGGAACTGGCGCTAACTTTACTTTCTTCCCTTCTTTTGCCTTCTTTTTCTTTGATTTATTTCGATTTTTTAGTAGTAGTACCGATTGGGAATCCACTAAAACATTGTGACCGCCATCTAGTGAATCTGTAACTGTTGCCTTTAAAGCTGAACGAAGAGCCTTATCAGGAAATATTCTTGCCTCAAAAGCAGCAATCTTCTTTTTGAGCACCTATACGTCCTATTAGGGATCTGTCTATATCATTATCAGAACCATCATGTGATTGACGAAAGGGAATCTCTTCTCTGCGACCTGACTGTTACTTACGAAGCAGGTTAATTTCTTCTGCAAGTTTTTCCATTCTAGAAGTAAGGCTTGCGAGTTGCATTCGTAAATTCTCATTTTTATTTTCTAGCCTTTTAACATTGACATCAATAGATGTTCTCCTTGAAAGTTCATAAGTTGCGGCTTTAACATTGCGTACAGCCTGTCTTAAGCCACGAACGACACTTCCCTTAAGGTTTCGCGATCGATCTGTCACTTTATCTATTATCTGAAGCTGCAAACCTATGTGTTTTTCGATTTTGTGACTTGCCTGAGAGCGTAGATCAAGGGCTACTTCCTACGGACTAGTCAAAATCTTTTTCGGTTTAGATTTTGATGAACAAACTGACTGGTCTGTCTGCTCATCAGAATCTATTTCAGATCCAATTTTTTCCCCTTCTGTTTGTGTTCTGGAAGCGGAAATTGCAACGGCCTTGTATTTGGCTGCGACATTCTCCTTGCCAAATGACTTGGCCTTTCTTTTACGAGTATCTTCAGATGTAATGAACACATGAAACCTCTGGGAGACATCAGATTCACTTCCGATGCCTTCACCGAGGTGGTGGTATGTTGAATGCCCTCGCCTTCCTCGTCCTCTACGCGATCCTCGAGTGGAAGCCACCGCTCCTCTTTGAACAGCTCTTTTCTCTCTTTTTTGAACCCCGGATGACAGGGGGTCCTCAGACAACGCAGTGGTGTCGTAGCAAGGCAGTGAGTTGCCCCCCTCAGATACGATGGGGCAGCCCAGGCTTAGCCTGGGGGTGGATTCTCCGGCATCATCGGTACCACCCTGGGGTAGTTCATCTTTGTTCACTGCTTCCATTAGATTTCTTTTTAAGGGTATGGTCCCTAACGCCAGCCATTCACCCCCTCGGCATGCTAGACCTTAGGGTTGGGGGATTTTTTATTGAGGTTACCTTCCTCACGGCTTAAGAAGCCCCCGGTCTTATCAGATTTCGGGCTGTCCGACGTCAGATATCGTCAAGTGCACCTGGCACATCGTCGCACAAGACACATCCACTGGATTTTCAATATAGAAAATACAGGGAGTGGCCAAAGAGCCAATAAGGCCCACCTCGTGGTGTTGTCCTTTAAAGGATTTCCCCTTAACCGTTTATCAGATATTTATCCGAAGGTACGCCCAAACTCAGCCAGTTTTGGTCCTTGACATTTTCCCGCTACCATCCATATCTGGATAGCATTCCCCTATCCGCCACCTGGGGACGCACCCGATGGGAGTACTGGCAACTCCACACGGGATACATGCTACCCTTATAATGACATGTAATTCTTTTTATTTTTGTTTAAAACTTAAGATATTGAAAGCTATTAAATAAAATAAAAGTAGAGAGTGTTCCGCGATAGCGCAATTATTAAAATCCTGGGATGTCCATTTTTGAGCGATTATATCGAGGAATATATTAAAACAACAGGTATGAATCTTGATCAAAACAAATCGGCAAATACAAGTTGATAATTTACCGCAATAACACAAGTATTGAACGTTCAACACAAAATGTTATTTGGGCTTATACGGAGCGCTATATTTGAATAGCAGAAATGACTGGTAATCGAAACGAATCGGCATGTTTGAGTGTACAGTGTTCCGCGATAACACAATTATTTTAGTCCTGAGATATCAATTTATGTGCGAATATAACGAGATATATCTTCAAATAACAGGTATGAATCTGGATCAAAACAAATCGGCAAATACAAGTTGACAATTTACCGCAATAACACAAGTATTGAATGGTCAATGCAAAATGTTATACGGGCTTATACTGTGCGCTATATTTAAATAGCAGAAATGACTCGTAATCGAACCAAAACAGCATGTTTGAGTTGACAGTGTACCGCGATATCGCAATTACCAAAATCCTGGGATGTCCATTTATGACCGATTATATCGAGGAATATATTAAAACATCATAGATATTGTACTTAAATCATCCATGTAATTAATTAACTGTCACAAAAACAATCTTCTGAAGTGAATTGTTTGGCATTCATGAACGATAGCTTCGAGCGTGCTCAAACTCGAAGTCTACGAAATAACGAAATTGATGCAGTACTCCAAGATTAGGTCTCAGTAAAAAACGTTAACGTGTTCTATCACATTTGATATTACGTTTCACTTTGGTCATATAACTTAGAATTTATGCACAGAATGGTATAATATTTTGAAACATCAAAGCATAAGAGATATCCGGGAGGTGCATTGAAATATACTGTGTATAATATAAATGGTGTGTTTTGAATGTATATGCCTAACAATAAACACAATAAACACCAAATTTCATGGCTTTGGCTTCAACGATGACGAGTTTCAATATTGATTTCCATCCCCAATTCAACCCTTAGTTTAACCCCGTACAATTTGAACCGACAAAACTGCTAAAAACACTTATGGCTCGTTTCGAGTATTTAGACACGACATTTTATTGTTTTATGTTCAACAGAGACGATTTCAAATAAACTTTTATTCCCCATTTCAATGCTTTTGACCACTTTTATCACAATAATTGATAGCGTATATCATTTCTTAGAAAATTTTCTGAGTATGTGCTAAATTTCATTAAAATCGATTCAGTGTTTTAGACAGTAAAGACGGACATACAGATAGACAGTGTTTCTTTCGCATTTATCATATGAGTATGATGCAAGAACATGTAGTTTACTTTTGGTGTTTTCATATTTACTTTATAATAGAAAAGAAAAGGCAATACATGCTATTACCTGCGGTTTCGAGAAGGATCCAGCTGGATACGAACACACGGCTCCCGGACCGATAAAACAGTTTTCATTGCACATTCTTTCTCGAGTCTACATACTTTCGGAACATGTCAATCAATCCCTAAACCAATTAGCGGTCTTTAAAATGCGAAGGCGTATCCCACTGGGGACAATTCAAGCTATTTTTGCAAAAAAAATATGCCACGATATCAGAATGTACTTTCGCTCAAATTAAAAATGTAAAATGTTATAGAAGAGACAATAATATAAACGCTATTCAATGCGACTTGCTAGATACTTCATAATAAAATGCATAATAAATTGTCTTTCTCATTGAATCCCGGTCTATTACTCTGTACATTACGACAGCGGACCTATAAAACAATTTCCTATTATATACACCGTACATTGACAGGATAAAAGTTTTAAAACGTTAAAAATTGTTTCTTTTAGTTTCGTTTTCGTTTTGAATTAGTTGCTGGAAATATAAATACTCAGCTGTTATTTGAAAAGTTTAAACATTTTTCAATAGATGATATCTGAGGTATATCCCAGTACCATAGTTACAATGTAATTTAAGTCGATTGAACAAACAAAATACGATAGCAAGGTAACAACGTACTGGCATGTAATGTTAATAATTTGCTGTTGTTTTTGACTTTTCCTTTTTTCGTTATTCGAAAATATTACAACAATTTTGAAAACTGCAGATTTTTATTGTTGTTTCCCAGTTGGTTGCAATTTAGCGATCACTCAATTGTCTGAAAAGTAAGATGATCCATGGGTCGAGTGAAAGATGCTGATATATACTTATGCTATTTTTATTGTACTTTTTACTTTTATGCCAAATAAATGTTTCTTTTTCCTTCTTTAAATGGAAGAATTCATAAATTTAAATTAACCAATGATGAGCATTGAAAGTTATAGAATTTTTAATTAATTGAATAACAATTATTTGGTCTTTTCAGTATAAATTTTGTTAATCCCATAATACTGGTGACCGACGAGTGAAGACCGACTGCTGTTCTTCTACAACAATTTCAATTGCAAATCAGTAATCAGGAAACACTTAAAATTTGTAATTGCGTTTAATTAAAGAAATTACTCTACAAAAATTAGTTGTTTAATAATTTTTCAATAATTTGGTTTTATTAATTTCTCCATTCATAAAACCATACACTTGTAATAATTAAAATATACCATAGTTGCATCGAAATAGCCTCTTGCAAATATTAGATAGGTTTCGCCTTGCCAGGCCCTAAATTTACGCTCCACTCTTCGATGCTTGTGACATGAACGTTAATGGAACAAGCACTTAACTTCGACGTCAGTTGACTTATTGACATCAGGGCAATTTCTTACAATGTAGTATATTCAGGTTTCGCAGATGCAGGTTTAGTAAGAGAGTGGTCAATAATTGCATCCCTAACATCAAATTAATAAAAAACAAAAAAACTAGTTACTAACGCACAACCCAAATAGTTGACAAAACGAAAAAAGTATGTTTAATAAATATTTAACGTGCCTCTGCAAGAACTCTCATCTCTCTTATAACCGTACACCAATAAATATCATTCAAATACTCTGGTAGCTTTAGATGATTTAACAAATAGTTAAAACTTTTTTTAATGTATGTTCATGAAAAAGTCCACACTAACTGAAACGTACCCGTAATCGCAGGTGATGAAAAATTCCATCATAAAACGCGGCTTCAGATAAAACCTGAAATGGGGATACTTTTGAATGTAGTTTTAATGGATCTTAGAATTACATAATATAATTTTTATATTTTAAGGTTTTTTAATACGATTTTTATTTTTTAACTTGTTACCTCTATAGTAACCCTAATAAATGCTCACTTTTCACGCATTGAATTTGAGTTTGACTTATCCTAGGGACTATAAATAACTAAAGCTTTTAAATTTCAATATTTTTCCATTTATAACATATCCTAGATATTTATTTATTATTAAATAAGTAAATGGCATGTGAATGTTTCGTTTTGAGGACCAAATTACTCTAAAGTTAAGGAAAGAGCAATTTTCCTCTGCGGGTAAGAACCTTTCACGTATTGTGAATTCTCAACTATCGGTTTAATTAATTCAAGTGAATAAACGATTAAGACCTTCATTATTTAATTTCTAAAATAACCCTCTTTGCTTATTTGAAAACGTAAAAAACAAATTACCTATATACTATTTCATTTTATAGTTTATTCTTTTAAATACAGTAAATAAACAATATATAAAATGAAGGTATGTGGTTTGATTAATTATAAAGAAATTAAACATTCTATATATCAACGAAGTGAATATAGCAAAGTTGGTAAAAAATGGTAAAATATTATATTTGTAGCACAACCAATTTAAAGCACTTTGGTAAAATTACTTTATCATACTGTTATTTACGAAAATGGGACAAACTATGAAATGGACAATTCCTTGATTTATAGCAACAACGGATCATTCAGAAATATCCTGAAGTTAAATTGTAGAAATAAAACGATCCCGAGCCTCGCTTTTAGGAATTTATTTATAATTTAACTTTGCAAAAAACTGAAAGATGTTATCGATTGGAGGACATATTGTTATTTTACTCTTATTACCTGATGTTGTTCCTTGGCACCATCGTGTAAAATTATAGATAAAGACGCATTTTTCTTTTAATCAAAACCATTATTATTTAACTATTAAAAAAATTATTAGAGTAATAAATATATATTTATGCTCCTAATATTAAAAATAAACAGCTTTATGACTCAGAAAGACGACAAAACAATCAAAACCAATTTAAATCTAAGAAGCATGATGCAGCTAGTATATGCGAATTCGTAATTCAATTGAACTTATCTTTCAATAAAAATTAAATTTCTCTTCTTTCAATAAATTTCAATAAAGTTTTAATCTAGCATAGATAATGTCAATTACAGTAATGCTGCGGGCGAGTTTGTAAGGAAGGTTAAGGTATATAATACTTGCAATAATAATGCTATTGTGAAGCATAATGTACCTTATTTTTGTAGTAGTGAAGCATTTTAAAGTGTGAACTCGAGAGATATCCTTTTGAATCTGATGAATTTGCAGAAAGATATAAGTTGTTTTGCATGATGTTTATAAAGTATGTTTGTCGTTATTTTTTATGTTTTGCATGATTAGATAATTATGTGAACTTATTTGAAAAGTCGTCTTAAAGTTACCGATCAAGATTATTTTAAAACACAAAGATGGACCAATTTCTACTAAAACACGAACTCATTTATATGCATTCTTTACGGTTTTATGTTTTATTAACTTCAATATACTAATTTTGTATAACGATTAAAATAAATTTTCGTATACGTAAATTTTGTACAGTTAGTAGCTAAACCAAATCATCGCAATTTTGCTTCATATTGATAATATATTACACTTTAAGAATCTTACAATAAAATCTTTTTTTTAAAATAAATAATGTTCTCATACAAAAAATAAACTTTAAACTACAGTGTTAACTTGCAGCAAAGACAAAAACCAGTGCAAAAAGAGCGGTAATAAGACAGTACTAAAAGCTATTATGCGTTAAAATGTATCGCCGAAACGTTTTGGTGGAATTGGGGGAGCTCTTCTTTGCTTCAAACGGTGTATTATATATAAAAGGCAAAACTTTTGAAAACATTACACATAAATTGACTGGCAAGTAGTCTCACTTAAAACATATATATAACTAGCTCTTTAGCTGCGACTTCGCCCAGAGGTAGAAGCCATTTCATCGAAGTATGTTTAAATATATTGTACAATAATTGTAAATGTCTAAAATTAGACACAAAATTTTTAGCCTTTATCGTCGACGATAACAAATTTCCAAAAAAAACTTTCATCCCCTATTCCAATCACTTCAATCGCAAAAATTATTAATTTTTAATAGAAAGTGTTAATAATTTGTTGTTTAGTATCGCAAAAAATCATCTCTTTGATCAAAATTTTATTACAATTCATATTAAAAAATACCTTCAACTATACTAAAGCATAGCACTTTCCAAAGTTAAGGAGTTAATAAATTTCTAAAAGATAATCATTCAAAAGACATTTAAAAATAAAAAAATACGTGCACTAAAAGTACCTTATTTTAAACATATAAATACAAATTGTTTACATTGAGGTATATCCCAAGCTTATGAAGCAATAGAAGTCAAAAAGCCTTAAGTAGGAGTACTTTTGGTTGTTCCGTTGGACTTTTTGGTGAAAAGATTTGGTTAAGTCTTCAAAAGTTATATGAGGGTATTTCTTTTTATATGCTCTGTCTTTAACTCGGCGACTGTACGCTGATTTTTCATGAAAGTTTAGTATTACGGTATATTTTATTTACCTTACTAAAATTGAACACAGAAGGATTGACGTTAACATTATATATTTAGTATTAGTACTTCCCCTAAATCAATTGTTTCAAGTTCATAGCTTTTATTTACTTTTGTAAAGGGTTAGTAATTTTTTAAAACTAACTGAAATACTAATTTACTTAAAAAGTTACTCAAATTTAATTCAAACTATTACTTAGTACAAACCATTGATATTAAATTTCAATTAATACACATATATAACATTAGAAAATAATAAGTAAGCAAGCGCAAAAATCGCCGTTTAACTTGTGAAACTGAAATTGTTTCCTAAACGATACGTCTATAAAAATAATAAATATTGGATTCTGTGCAACAAGCGCTGAACTTGGTGTAAAAAGTATAAGAAACAAAATTTTACGTATTACAGTAAGCCATACCAGCATAGTGGCGTCTCAGCGGTTGACATCTCGGTGACAATTGATCAATGAAAACACTAGATGGAAGCCGCCACTTACTTGTCGTGGGTTATTATATTTAAAGTCTATTTCAATTCTAGTGAGGCTGATATAGATAAACGATATTTCATGTCTCAAGGTGGCGCAGCTGCTTTTCTACTTGGTGGTAAGTTTTGAAGGCTAATGATAAGTTAATTACGTAAGATACACCACGATAAGATAAAATTATTTCTAAAGTTTAAAAACAATAATCTGTAAAACCTGTATAAAACCATCGGAGCATTTACGCACCATTTTTCTGTCCGCAAGTGCTAAATGCATACGATAAATTAAGACATAAAAGAAGACAAATTATAAATATTATTTTAGTATTATAAGAGAGAGCAAAACACATTTTGTCGGACCAAATTTCGTAATGAATTGATCCGGTAAAGAACTAAAGTCACCAATATTTACCAAGGATTAGCTCGTTTAAGTGGCTGTGGGCCAGTGATGTGGTCAGAAGAACCGAAAGTCGATGGGCCAATAAGTTTGTATAGTGGAGGCTGCGTTCGGGAAGACGAATGCTGGTCCGTACGGTAGTGCCTGTTCAAGTTGGTCGCGTAGGAAGTCCTTTATATATATATAAATATTTATAAATATTAAGTAATTTAATTTGTGAACTAGACAGGCAAAAAAAAGTTATTTTGGACCATGTAACTTAAAGATATCAGAACCCGCTTGCCAATAAGTGACAAATAGAAATTGGTACAATTATTACCGAAGACTTATTCGTAACTTTAAATATATTTCCTTATCAGAACGTAAAAAATATTTGTGTGTTTTATGTTTATCCGTGGTTTTTATGTTTTCTTAATTTATCAAACAGTTTTTAAACCGATTGACTCCTTTTATTGTTATATTAAAAAATTCAGCCTAAAACTTTATAATAAAGAAAAATAATATTTTTTTTAAATTAAAAAATCTTTGGAACCCCCTTCTGCCCTTGTAAACTATAAACTATCCTTGTTTTCAATAGATATTATTTGAGGTTATAATTTTTGTTTTGGTTTGTTACTGTTTACTTTACTCAGGCAATTCATAAAAATAATTTATTGATTTAAAAAATATTTAAATTCCCCAGATTATGAATTTACCTTTTTTACGTTTCTAGTTAAATTCCTTTATTGGGAGACAAGACATTGAGGGACCTGGAACCTTTATTAAAGTTTATTTTGTGAATAACTTCTTGTATTTACGAATAATATTACCCTTATTTTAAATCCCAATTATCTAAGGAGGAACCGATTTTCCTTTCCCTGACATTGTTTAAAAAGTTTGCGTACCAATGAATGAATAAATAATTCCTCCTCGTGATTCCTTTGCAAATTAATATCCAGAGACAAGCCGTCTATCAGGAGATTTATAATTGCAAGAAATATAACAAATACGATGTAACTTTTTTAACCCTGGAATGGTCCCAAAAAAAGTTTGGGAAAGGGAAAGGGCTCATAACCCAAATTTTTATAGTGAAACTCATGCTTCAGATCGGAAAAATTGAGGATTATGTCAAAATTTAGTAATTATTTCTTTTTGCGATATAAAATGTAATACTTTGTTCAATGTAATAATTTATTTTACAATTAAATGAAGGTAATCTCAAATTATGAAGAATTAACCCAAATAGACCAGACTCAAATCCTTTCTTACAAATTAGCAATCAATGACCTCTTAAAATTTAATCGCTTATCGGCGAGCTGAATTTCGTTTCATAATTGGGGGCACGTTTAAAACAAAATTAGTAGGAAACATACTTTTCGGACAAATTAAATAATTCAAAGACCTTCCACTATAAAATAAATAACTTATATTAAAACAACAAATTAAATTAATTTAAAACTTTTTTGGCACTCTTAATTTGTTTTTAATTAAGGAATAATTGTCTTCTTTTTTTCATAGTTTTCAATATACGAGGGCAACCTTTGGTCTAAATTTACTGGTAACATTAAAAAAATATATTGAGGACATTAAAGTCTTTTCTTTGTTTAATTGAATACAATTTCTTCCTTTTGGTTTGGGGCAAACTTAAATTTGTATGAATTTAAAAGCCAAGATAATTTTCATAATTCGGACTCCATTTAAAGTCCCAAAATATTGTGAAAATTTCAGTGGTGAAATCATTCGGTTTGTTTAGATATGTATTAATTGGAAAACTTGTTAACAGACTTGCTGTTAGAAAAAATTAAAAGTATAATTACTTTTTTTACTTTTGTAAATGTTTTTACAAAAATTAACCTTCCTTTAACATTATTAAACCCCAAAAAACTAATTAACTCAAAAAACGTAAAGATATTAAAAAGTAATTATAACAAGACAACATTGGGACATTCTATTTAAATTATTTACCTGATTTATTAACTTGTCCAAAAACAACCTATTTAAACTAATTAATTGACATCTATGCGTTAACGGGCTTCTCAAAATCAGTTCTACAAAATCACGAAATTAGTACAGTATCCCAAAGATAAAGGTTTCTGTGATAATTAAGGTGTTATTTTTTTGGATCTCCGTTTATTTTCCGTTATAAATTTAACGGAAAAATTTTCTAAAATATCAAAGCTTGGTTGGGTTATCCAAAATATTTAGGTTTGATCAAAATATTATACAGTCATTTAACCTTGAATTGTCCCCTTATGTATAATTGGGTTAAAAGAATCCATATGGCTCATATTTCATTGTTCCCCCTTGCGACAGTATTTTGCATGAAAAATAAAAGGGAAAACATATTTACCCAACTTTTATTCTGGTTGACACATCTTCCTGGATGCATTGCAGGCTTCTCTAGCCCATAAGGAATGGCTTCCATTCCTTCCTCCCTTGAAAGCTACGTTTCTTAACTTTTCTTGGGATGCAATAAACTCCTCTACGAACAAAAGTTGTACCTATCATGGGAATATGACTACAACCCCTTTCAAATTAAATATACTTTCTCTAAATTAAATATTTTTCTCATTTGTTTTTCGAAATAATTTAAAAGCCCTTTCAATCGGGCTTTAATTTCCATAACTTTCTTCTGCCCTTTTAAAAGTGACTGATGATTTGAAAGGGCATGGAGGATCTAAAATTACCTTAAGAATTAATAGATTTCTGCAAACCCTTTAATACCATCAGTCACGAAATCTTTCTTGCTATCCTGTCATATTTTATGGTTTCTAATAAAAGTTCTGGAATGGTTTTCTTCTTATCTTCAGGGGGCCAACGATCTGTAATTTGGATGATTCCTCATCCAGCTGGTTGCATATAAAAAATTTGGGGTCCCTCAAGGCGGTATTCTTTCATCCTTTATTCTTATTTTATAAACCTCCTTCCAATTATTATTCAGGTGCGTATTGTATGCTGATGATCTGGCTACATCTCAAAGCCCTGATCCTAGAAAAGTTTGGGTGCTTCAACACAATAAACCAAGATTTAGCTGTTATAAAAAGTTGGTCTGATCGGTTTGGGTTGACTGTCAACCCATTGAAATGTCAACAATAGTGCTAAGGTTCCAAATTTGTAAAACTAATTTTACCCATTATGCCTGGTTTTTAAAGTCATCCTTCCGATCAATAAGCTGAAAAAATTTGGCAATTGATAATAATTTTATCTGGAAGGCACAAAATTGCTTCCTTTGGTCAAAGGTTACTGGTGTCTTGCGTAGCTTATAAAGGTTTAAAACTTTTGCCATCACAAACTAAAGGCAATCGTGCAGGCTTTATTTTCTTCTTATCGACTAGGTGACGTGTGCTACTTTGACCTGAATTGAATCACCTTAATAGGCTTGATCGACTTCTGAAAACGACAATTCGTTTCTATCTCCGTAAATTTTGACCATGTGTCTTTTGGAGGTGGCCCTTTCCCAAAGACGCTCTCTCAGGCCTTACCACTCTCTATTCTTTTCTAAATTCATATATTTACTCCAGCTTCCCATATCCTAAGCATTTTCCAGTATCTATATTTGAAGTCAACGAAAAACCCGCTCCGTATAATCATCTCTTCAATGTCCTGTTCACCGTTCTGACTTCATCCATTTGTTTTTCCCCGGCCGGGCGATTCACTTGTGGGAATGGTTCCTCGGAAATCAGAATGGCTAAAGTCGTTATAGTTAAGGAAACGGAAAATTAACAAAAACTCTTAAGTCAATTACAACCCAATGAAACAGATCCTTTTATTTTATTTTTAATCTGATATTTATACCTATATATAGTATAAAGTGTATGTTGTTTGTTTAATGTATATAAGTTTAATTAATTATTCATATATATCTATTATATTTATGTGTATCTAGAATCATCTTCATCACCATCATCAGCCTTTGATAGTCCACTGCTGGACCATAGGCCTCCCCTAATCCACCCTATCCATTAAAGGGCTTTTTGGACCCAATCCCAACACGCTTTGGTCAATGCCGGGTTGGTGGTGGTTGACTTTTTAATGCCCATCCGACGCATGGATCATCTCTTTTAAAGACAAATGGGTGATCATTTTGCCCTAAACCAACTAGGAAACAACAATGGAAATTTTTTGGTCCCCGCAGGATTCAACCCGACCTCCAGTTCTAAAGCACCGCCTTATACCCGCACCTGGGCTACGGAAGGCGGTTCCGGAGGATCTAATTCAACAATATGTTTAAGTATATTTGTATTTGAACATATTTATGTACGTGTTTTTTTCTTTTTTTTTTTTTTTTTATTTCTGTGTTCCGATTTGAAAGGGCACCCAGCCAGCGTATTTCTGGGTAAACGAGACTTAACATCAATGTCTCACGGTGGCAAGCGTTGGGTGATACCACTGGTATTCCAATTCTTAAGGGTGTCGGTAACCGCCCCATCAATTGGACTGTTCTGCCTGCAGCCTATAAAAAAAAAAAAAAAAAATATGTTCATTTAGTACCTTTTAAACGACTCCAATTTTATGTTAAAACCTTGTTTTTCCTCTTTTTTAATTTTAATTTTGCTTTTCTCTTCCACCCAATTGGTTTGTTGGCAGACAATGCCTTTGGCATTAAAAATTGTACTCATTTTTTACAATAATTGTAAATAAATAAATAAATAAATAAATAAATAAATAAAAGGAAGAATCATTAAAATTAATTTTATCGGGTTTCCTGTTAAACACTGAGCTTAAAATCGATTTTGATCTGGTTTTTTAAACTTTACTTTTATCATTAAACTATCATAAGTCCCTTAAACCACTTTAATATTCAAATTATTAAACAAGCGTTTTTTTAACAAACAAACTTCCTTTGAGTTGACAAAGTTATGTTTAAGCAAGCTAGACACGCGACGATCCCATTATTAAATGGTGATTTATTAAACCAAAACTTGTAATTGACTTTTTCATAGCTGGTGAATCATTAAATTTCAAAACAGTGGAGTTTAACAAAAATAATAACAAACTTCGGTTTGATTTTGCGCATTATAAAAGATAACATTTTCACCCTACCAATTTGCCCTCAATTTTCCTTCCCAATATTTTAACTGTTTCATATGTTTTAAAGGTATTAAAATATCCCCCATATTTAACGAATATAAAATGAAAACTTTTTTAATTCTAATTCAAATATCGTTATTTAATATAGGCTTACACTTGCTTATTAATTGTCAAACACCTACCCCAAGGTTTGAAAACGGACGTGTGAACCCGAGAAAAACCGGAATAAAAAAGTCAACGCGCATCTTTTTGTGATCTTTTAAAACAAAAATTTAAAAGGCAGGCATATTATGCAATATTGAAATAAAACCTGTACCGACGTTTTTTTCCATGCGCAAATATTTAAAATTATTTAATATAATAACTTTTGCTTTAAAACTTTCATAACGTAGAACGTGTTATAATGTGACGTTCAATTAATAAATTATGTAAATTTATTAATTCAACGTTTCCAAGAATTATAAAAACGTTATACAGTGTCCGATGTAAGACTTACTTATTTTTTTAGTCCTAGATGCTTGAAGAAATCGTGTTATTTGGTTCCTTATATAGAATGAGATGAGATTACATTAGGAAATCATCCAATTTTTAGTGCCATAAAAATTTATTAAGTTTCCAATTTGTATTGAGAATTAATGGTCAACAATTTTATTTAGTAAACAACATTTTTTTGGCCAATCCTTTTAAATCATTTACTTTTACTAAGATTTATATAATATTACCTTAATTTCGTTTGAACGTGTCTTCTTCTTTCATCAATGATTTACATTAAAAATGGTTAAGGGTTTGTTATTCTTAAAACAACCCATATGTGCTTTAGCAGACTTTATTCTAGTCCTTTTATAAAATCAATTTAACAGACAATGTTTAATTCTATTTTTTTAAAGCTTGCGTTTATATTTTAATCACTTTAAAGGGGTTAATTTTGAATGCCCTTTTCTCTTAATTTCTTAAATGTCTATTGAATACAAATCATTATCATCATCATCAACATGTATAAGTCCCGTGGACATAGGCCTCCCCTTCTCCATAACAGGGGTTATGGACCTGAACAACCAATATCACGACGGTCCAATGCGTTGGTGGGTGGACCGACTTTTTACATACATCCGACGCATGGGTTCATCTTACTTTTCAGACATTTGGGTTATCAGAAATGAAAATTTGTTGAGTTCCGCAGAAATTAGAACCAATGACCTTCCGGTTCAAAAGCACCCGCCCACCTCTAAACTTCGGGGGCGGTTAACCTACAATAAAATAAAATTATAAATAATGGGACGGCATGAAACAGCTAATTACCATCAATAAAAAAATGATCTAAATTGGTGCTCTAAAGGGCACCCCTACCTCTAGGGAGAAAATATGTAGTTTATTTCATTTGTAAACAAATGTATCAGTGTTATAAAGCTAATTGAGTTCCCAATTGTTTGTAAAAAGTTTTTAAAACACCTAAAACAAGGCCGTATTTTTAAAAAGCATTGTGTAAAGCCAACTTTGGCTGCATGGATAAATTTGGTATATAGGGCCGCAAAGTTGCGAATCGACGTTAACTGCCTCCGGCCTAGTGTTAAACTTGTTCTTAAAAATCGAAGGTTCGTAGTTTGGGTTTGAATCCTTGTTTTCAAGATGTTTCCTAGTTAGTCTTTTTATTAATTGCGTAAAAAATTTTACAAAAAATGGCTTAATTTTATTCTACACCAAATAAATTTTAAAGGTAAAGGTGGAGCAAGTTAACATCATCTTGCCCGTGGAAATGTATGCATCGTTGATTTATCTTATACATATCAGGGTGAAAGTGGTAATGAATAACAGTAATGATGATTTCAAATTAGTGAGAATAATGGGGCCAATCCCCCAATTCCTGAAAGAAAGACAATCCTTTCGGATAAGGCATGTTAAATGTAGGTTGACTTTTTACCCTGTCGTGTCCGGTTAATCATTTCTATCGGGCTTTTTTGATTGAAGGGTGTGTTTTCCGGTACCTTGTGCCTGACCAATTCACGTTGTTGGTTTGATCTCTAATATAGACGGCCGTAGTCAAAGATCCCTCTTGCAATTATTTTATTAACCTTGAACACTTATGAAACATAACGCCCTTTTGGTTTTAATAACCCAACATTAAAATGAGTAAAGTTAAAATAACACATATAAACAAAAGAAATTGCGTAGACCCAACAAAAATCTACGTATTGTAACAATTTCATTAAAAGACTCCCAATTAATGTCAACAAAGTAACCAAACTGAGCAAAATATTAATTGAAAAACGATAGAAACTGCATTATTAAAATAGTATTTTACAAACAAGGAAATAAAATATTTTATGTTCGAAAACAAAAGTAAACAGTATTTTTAAATGGAAGTTTTTTGGAAATTTATATTTCCAACAAACCGGAAAAACTGAATTTCCATCTTAACATTCTTATTTGCCTGACAATTTACGGAAAACATCGTTGGAAAGTCCTTGAAGATTCCAAGCGGATGCTAAAATAAAAATGTTTTCATTTTAACAAAATTGTATTTAAAACAATGCGACTCAAAAGCTTTTGTAAAAGTATTAATTAACGGAAAAAAAAAAAATCAGTTATTCATTTAAAAAATTTCTAAGAATCTTAAGATGTTTATATCAATTCCATAATTTTAAAAATATTTTTTTTTTTTTTATTCTGAGCCATTGACCTAACGACTCCGGCATAACAGGCGACGATAAGGTTCGTAGGTAGGGCAATTCTGCGAAAGTTACTCAAAATGGACCTAAAGTTTTCTGTGGTCTCGACTGAACAAAAATTCCAGTTTAGTGCGTTTCAACAATCTCAGTGTTTTTGTTCCCGACGAGGTCTCTATTAAATGAAGGTTGTTGAGACTTGCTTTACCCGATCTTGACGTTTACAAAAGGTTGTACATCCCGAAACACTGAATAAAATTTTTGTTATCTATGTTGGTTTTGAATTTTTCTGAAGAATCCTAACTTTTTATCACTATCTGGTAAACAAGAAAACAATTTTGGGTTAAAATCAAAGTAATTATACATTTATAAAGATATTTAACGGTTTACTTTTTATTTTAAGCTTTTTATGTATGTTTTACGAAATATAGCAACAAGATGGAGGACGTGTATCCAGGATGACGATAAACGATACACTTACTAGGCACAAAAAAGAATAAGTGAAAGCCAAAAATTGAGACGTCACAAGCCTGCTCCTTAAAAGAATGCGATCTCCACATCTCAAAGTGGAACGTAATCCTGCAACAAACATAATAACGGTGGTTGTTTTCCTTTTCGGTTTCTGTGGGGGACTCCTATCCCACCCAAAAACTAATTTTTCTATTTTTGATAGTAGTATAAGAAAATAAAAGCAAGCATAAAAGAGGTCCCTTTCGATATATAATAAAATAATATTATGGCATAAATGGCCTGGAGCAATATTTTAAAGCGCTGTACAAATTGGGGATTAAATTCAAAAGTGCTCTATCACGTAAATAATTAAATTTACTCTTTTGTTTGTACACTATAAATGTGAACGTTTTTGGAATCGTGCACGAATTATTTATATTTTACAATATTATTTAAAGCTGATTAAAATAGCTATTTGTAAGCGTCATTTTTGTCAGTAAACATTTGAGTGCTAAAATTATAATATGGTTAACACAAAAAACATGAATTTGTAGCTAATAATGTATACTGCATTGTTGCATGTTTGCATAGGTCGAAGTACAGACTAAAAATAATTAATTAAAATTAAGATCTGGAAACCCCGCTTCAGCACTGGCAACAAGACGCATGACATCTCAGTCTACCACGTGACCACGGCCGCTGGAAAGTGTTCGAAACGTCGGGAATTTAAAATGTATAATAAACGCGATAAAATCCATAAAGTCATTTTATTTAATAATGTATACTTCCATAAAAAGTATACCCTATGGCGTAGTGGATACGGTCATGCGAGGTAGATTCGATTGTTAAGAAAATAACGAATCATTTTTGTAACCACTTAGAACTGTGTAACACCCAAAAGCTTGGCTAGGACAAATTCGGGCCGATAATCCAATTGTCTGAAAAGTAAGAAGCTCATTCGTCGGATTGGCATAAAAATTGACGATGGTATTTTAATATAGTTACTTTATTTTAGTAATTAATTAAATGTTAATTTTCTTTTCATACGGAGCAAAATGTAAACCTATATTCAATGTATAGTTTCTTTTACAATCTAATTTTAAAATACTCTCCAATTGCATAGAGTTAGGCTTTATAAGACACAAGACTTAAATCCCTTTATACAAATTAGCAATCTGACAATTCGCTTAAAAGTTTAATCCGCTTATCACCTAGGGCTGAATTTCGTTTTATAGTTGCGCCACGTTTAAGCGAAATTAACAGAACTATATTTTTCGGGACAAATGTAATAATGCGAAAAAACAATCACCCATAAAATACATAGCAGTATATAAAGTTACAAATTTATCTTTTTAGATTGCCCCAAAATTAGTGTAGTTAGCCTGAGTTTAAGTTGCTTCATTTTATTAACAGTACAGCGAAGCTTCTTTTGCGCAGTGTAATACTGCAAAATTCCATTGCAAAGTACTGCAAAATTCCATTACAAATGAGACAGTTTTATTTTTTCAATTGATGCGTATGTAAAACAAAAAGAAATTACTATTCCACACTTAAAGACTACTGTTCACTGTAATAGGTTTATAAAGCAACCTTCATAACAAAGTCAAAAATACAATGGGACGATCAACAAATTCCGAACCTAGCTACTTATAATATTCGCAATGAAAAGTATGCCGATATCAGTCGGCGATCGTAATCCCTGCATTATCGGCGAAATATCAAAGTTTTCCAACATTTTATATTTCATAGCGATAAATATTATTATTTCATCTATGTACTAAGAACTATGTATAGTAAAATTATGACATAAATACAAAAGTCAAAAGTCAAGTCAAAGTCAAGGATTTTACAGTTTTTAAAACGGAATATAAAAAAATACATCCATATCAACAGTATGTATTAGTACTGTCTGATTCAGTACTAATAAAGTTCAACTTCTTTCTAATACTTGAACACAATATTACAAGCGGACAAGTTTGAAATGCTTTTTTTTTTTGCTACACATGGGCGGATGAGCAGTCAGACACACCCTGATGGAGTGGTCGCGACGCCCATAGATATTGATAATTCTGATATTATCAATGCGCTGCCTAAATGAGACATAGGATGTTAAGTCTCGTTTACCCAATAAATACCTTGGCTACGGTGCGCTGAAACTGGAACACAGTCGTGTTTCACACTACTCTAACTTTGCCGTAAGGAAATAGGAACCGCGGTGGTCCCCACCCAGAATCCCTGTAAAAAGGGTACCTATACATTTTTTATAAAACAGTGTGTGTGTGTGTGTGTGTGTGTTTACGTGCACGCGTTAGAAGTTATATTTATTTAGCGAAACAAGATTAAAATTATTTCGTCTTATTATACGTTTGTAGAATTAAATATCGAGAATACAGTTGTCAGTATAGCTTACTTTATGGTGTCGGCTTTCGTGACGGTGTGTATGCACGCGTCTCTTCTACTCTTTTAAAATATCTTAACGCACAAGAAAGAACGTACTTTACTCTTACACTTACACTTGCTATTTAAAATATTGTGGTATTATTTCCTAAATGGATAATACCAACATAACTATTCCCCATTATTATTATTTCCTTAATGAGTGAAGTTAAACTAATTGAGAATGAGTAAAATTTTGTTTTACTGTTTGTTTGTCTGTTCTAGTTTTAATTTTGTTTTGCCGAATACGCACGCAAACATATTATACAAACCACTCTAATTGGACGCTCTTTACTGGGTGTGTCGTTACAGATCGCGCAACTTCGTTGACGTACAATGACAACCGTCTGAGTATATTTTGCATATATTCACTGAAATCTGTCTTTGCTTTGTTCGTTAAATTTTTTCATTAAAAGTAAAGACTTTATCGCGTTATTAATATTTTTTTGTTTGCAATAAAATATATAAACACAGGTTGTGATACTCAAAACATTAAGAAGTTAAACACAAGTTTAGATTTCATAAATAAATATTAAGAACACAGAGGATTTTAGTTGAAGATGAAGAAAGTTTTTATTCCCAATAAGCTAGTCTTATATATTCAACGAATTCATTCTGGTCACTATATACATCTTAAGTTTAATAGATAGACTAAGCATCAAAAGGAAGAGAAGTTATATAGAGATGCAATAACTTACTGGTGGCTTCGATGTAATAAATTTAATAACTAAACGTGTTGTCTACTATATATGTCATTGATTTTAACGATGTCATGAAATATTCAATTGAATATAAATGTATATATATTTTTTTAGGCCATACTTCCTGGCTGAAAGAGGTTCTTACAACGCATTGATTATTTGAAACTGTAAGTATAACTGACATACATACCATACAAACATTTAATAACATACCATTAAAGTCATATTGTTAAGGTACTTTTAGTAAAAGAATAAATATGTCGTAAGAAGTTTATTAGAAAAGGTTCGTTTCTCATACGCTAATTAAGGCATCTTTCATTAATATTGATTGAGGATTAATGTCCATTCAGCCTTTTAGTATTCTATTTACTTTATATATAAAACACGGTTAAAAACTCTCGTTGCATTGGCAACGTTTCCAAGTACGTTGTTTTTTTCAGAAAACTCGGTTATTTTCTATCTTCTAACAGCAGAAAAGGTTAAATATTTACTAGTCAATAAACATAAAAAACCCCATGGGGTGCATTAGGGGAGGCTATGTCCAGCGATGACCTCACGAGCTGATGATGATGATGATGATGAGATGATGAATTTAGTATAAAACTTTTTCAAAATTCAGGTCTTATTGATCTCTAGTGCAAATAAAACGTTGTTGTCGAATTGGTTAGTAGGACTCAAGTTGGGACTAAAGTTTATAGTAAATAACTAAATAAACAAATATTTTTAATGTTTTATATATTTGTTTTGATCTATCTAGTGTCTACAAATATGCTTATGTTTTTATTCTATATTTATAATATATTGTTTGATCCTATTTAAGTGTCTAAAATATACTTATTTGGTTAGATTTTATATATTTTTTCTTAGTGGCCCAATTATTACCCAGTTGACGAAATTTTACACTTTACACTCATTTGGACTGTGTGGACGTATTTTCAACTGTGATTTTCAATTTCAAAAGTAAACAAGCTGCTAATCTACAGCTAATTGCGTATTTAATTCGTTTTCGGTCCAGTTTCAATAGGAAAGCCCCGTTGGGGTGCGGGGTGTCAATTACGATCAAATTGGAAGCGAGTATGATCGATGATGCGTGGAATAACGTAGGCTCTGATGACCTAGACAGATGATTTTGCAAAAAATTTTGCCCGTCATAAAACTTTAATAACTTTGGGAATTTTACGTTCGTTTCATAAAAAAATCATTCTTAACCCGCCTTCTTCTACCACCTTAAGTAACCGTAAGGTCCTGTAAGTATAGTTCGAAAAGACATTACATTACCATTTTTTAAATAGAGCAACTATATAGCTGCGTTAAAAATATTATTTGATGATGATTAGGAAAAAACATCGTCAATTTGTATAAAAAGTGTTTTTTGTTTTCATATTAATGTTTGTATTTTGTCGGTAAAAATAAGGATGGTTTATTAAGAATAGTGCAGTAAACAAATGAGCCAGATCCATCCCTATGCATTTGGAAGCGCGGCCACCTCAGCAATATTTGGCATGTCCTATTAAACATTTCAATATTATTGATCAAATGTTTGTTTCATAGGGGAACCAGTTTGTAGTTTTGTGCTAATTGGTAAAAAGAATTATAAAGGGTGAGTAAACAACATTTCAAACATTTTTGTTGATTGTTAATTGAATTTTATCTAAAATATTATCACGCTTGTCCAATGCGGGTTGGTGAGTGGACCAAATTTTTATATACCCATCCGACGCATGGATCATCTTACTTTTCAGACAATTGGGATATCAGCCAAAATTGGCCTAATCAACTATAATAATGAAAGTTTGTTGGGTTCCATGAGATACGAACTTAGGACCTCCAGTTTTCAGCCACACGCCATTACCACTAGGTTACAGGCAGTTAAGTTGTTTATACTATAGACAGGTAACACTGAACGAATGTATATGACACAAAAACAATACATTTAACTTAAATAGACACATTGAGAGGGATAATTTTTTTAATAAATAGTAATATTATACTTTACCATAAAACTCACTTGACGTATTAGCTATCAGGTGATCAGGACGTAACATATACTAGCCATCTTAGAAGCGAAGAAAGTTTATTTAAAGTTTATTTATTAAGTTTAATTAAAAATAATTAGGTCAATGCAAGATCCTTCTTCTCCCCTTTATTGACTTTCTAGTTGCAGTTTATTATTTTACATAATAATACCCTGTAAAGGAATATTCAAAAAGCTAATACATGAACATTTATAACAACATTAAAAGATTTTTGCGTCGTCTTTAGAGGCTTATAAATTTATTATTTCTGAATTTGCTTATTCAAGCAAAACAAATTACACTTTAATGTAGTTAACAACAGTCTCGCACAATTTAAGAAAGATTTACTACAGGGAATCGAAGTATTTTATTAACGTTAATTAGAATAGAAAAAAAAAAATTTACAACCATTTTTGACCTACTACTGTAATGGATGTGCTCTGTTTTTTGGCGAAGAAATTTTCAAAAATCTTGTTGCTAGATAACTGTTAGATGCCTTTTGATGTACATTAAATAAATCTCAAAAAAAGAAAACAAGACAAAATAAACTGAACAGAAAACTGTGAAATCAACCTTAATTCTGCATAATGTGTTGGTTTTCTTCTTATTTTATAAACTAGCTGTTGATGTAAATAAAAATATCACCTAGAGGTGCAAACGAAATATCTCTCTTAAATCGAACGACTCATTTCATAAATACACTTAATGCTCATTTTCACAGAAAAAGTGATTCCAACGCAAGATGCATTTTGTAACATTGGTATGTTGTGACATGTTCAACTCTAAATGCACTCAAATAGCGTGCTTTGAATAGGAGTAGCCATACGTAATTCCTATAGTACTGGCATTTGCAAATCGTTTAAAATTTTGCTTTGATTTCCAACAAGTACTTGTATCCAATCTGCGTGCTGTGAAAGGTTGTCAATACTGTAATTATATTACGTGATGATTATTTTAAAAAACCGATAAACGGATTTCAAAGTCCATTTTATTAGAAATCTGTCATGAAATATTTGAGCGAGGTAAAAGATGATGCTGTCTAAATAATAAGATATAAAAAGATTGGTCCCCGTACCCTTTTGATAAATGGTAATAGATCATTAAGAAAAAATATATAAGTAATAAAGAAGAAAAAAAAAATAATAGCGATAAATATACAACCTTTTCCAATTGAATTGCAGACGCTGGCGAAACCTTAAAGATAGTTTAATCTATGATGTATCTCATTATATGTTTTAAAAATAACGCACATTAACCGTTCATGTATTTAAAATTGTAATATAATATATAAATATTCTAAGCTCATGTTTTTAATGCAGTGTAATTTCTACACAAGTAAATAAAGTTTAAAAATCTGTAATTCTATGTAAATCTGGATAAAATGAATACTCTAAAAGTTATCACCAGAGAGATTTAAAATGCAGTGAAATTACTGGGCAGTTTCAGTTTTTATTCAGTTTTAATTAAAATTACCCCAAAGTAGCAACATTTAAACAAGTTAACATTTCTAATAAATTTATAGAATGTACATTATGAATAATATATATAATAGCACCATTGAACTCAACTACAATAACAGAAAAGATAACGTCATAAAATAAACTGCCACCGGAAGTTGTGACGTGCCGTTCTGCCAAACTTCCGGTTTCGATGATAGATGGTTGAAAAGAAACTTTTTATTCCTTTATAAATAATAGTAATTGGCGGTTTTAAAATCACTTAGCCTCTAATTTAACGCAATGCATGCTACAGTATGTATTTGGATTTAAGGATTAAAAGATGTTTTATCGTTACCTTTTTAGTAAAAAAATATGATAAGTAAATTAATCTGAAAACATCGCCGATAACTAACTTGCGTATTTCCATAATCGTTCAATAGTTTTTTTTATTTAAATTAGTGTTGTTTTTAATTAAACATTGAATATTCGTTTTATACTATCACGTAAAAATGACTTTAGTATAACGAGCAAAACGCATAAAGAAATTGCAACATAAGAAGCCAAAAACCTGTTCATCGACCTCAGATTTGACCGTAAAAATTAATCTATGTTCCACATAATTAGATTTTTATAAATTGATCTATAATAAAATCAACGCGCTCATATATCTTTGTTTTGAGAATAGCCCTAATAGCCATTTAACGTATGAAACGTTGTTAAAATTGTAATCGGTTATTCAAACCATATATAAAAGTTTAATAATAAGCATTAACTAGCTGCGGCATAAATTCCAGCTTCCCATTCCTCCCCACCCAAGGTGTCATGTAAGAAGCGACTAAAAGGGAAAGATCACTTAATGCACCATACTATGACGTGACAAGATATGCGGAATAACCATCTCACCTTCAGATCCCAAATACCGAAACCCTCAACGGGCAGCGGCGTTGAGGTAAAGGATCTGAGGGACTGCAGTTCTCAACCCGCACGCCAAGCGTGGCAACCTGGCAAAACCCTCATGAAGAATGACAGCGACGTACGGCCCCATTTGGCAGCCCACTATTCCTAGCTACGGTAGCGGCCTGGGCCAACGGTGGGGCGGGGGTTAAATCCCAGGTGGGATTCGGCTACCACCAACGACGACTGTACCTGGCAACTTTCAGCACGGACATTGAGGACCGACGAGAGGATGACAGAGCTGGAAGAAAGAGGTAAACAGGCTGCGTTGGGATGTCGCCGGATTATCTGAAGTCCGAAGAGAGGACGATAATCCTGAATCGGCAACCTGTTTTTCCACCGGGAAGGCGACCAACTATCCCAAGGAATTGTCGGGTTTATCGTCACCAAGTCTCTCGTGCTTTGCTTGTTGTTAAAATCGAAAGTGTGTGTCGTCAGAAATTCGCATACCTTACTCAGAATATCAAACGATATTCGTTGAAGGTCCTTCTGGTATATGCCGACATCGGCACACTCGATGAGAGGTCGAGGCAATGTGTGAGGATGTTTCACGCCATACATTCCTCCAGAGCTCAATACATGGTGTTGATGGGAGACTTTAATGCAAAACTAGGAAAAGAAAGGAAAGACGATGAGCTGGTGACGAATTTTGGAGTAGAGACAGCGGAACCCAAGGGCAACAGCTGGCTGACTTTATGGAGAGGAAGGACTATATATGATGAACTCCTTCTTCGAAGCAGCCCCACAAGTGGACCTGGATAAGCCCGATGGTTCCGTAAAAAAGCAGAATCCCGACTTTATCGCGGCGACCAAACGCCAAATATTCAGCTGATGTCTCTGTGATTTACCCAGGTTTAAAACCGGCAGCGATCACCAACTGGCAGTAAGAAGCAACTGAATCTTAACATTAAACGAAAGATCTCGTCTGATAAAGTCCACGCCCGTCCGTCTCGTGCCCATATTCAAAATGCCCATGGCTTTCAGCTGAACTTGCTAATCGCTTCCAAACGCTGAACAAATTACAACACTGTGGACGATATTAACACTAAGCTCTGGAAACTATTCATGGTGTGGGTTCTAGGTTTTATAAAAACACACCGCAAAACTGGAACCCAAAAACTCTCTGATGCCACTCTTAACCTTCTGGATACACAAGACGGAGAATGCGGCTACAGTCTTCTTCTGATAAGTCAGATTATAGGCAGCTTAATAGACAGATCTCCAAGTATATGCGGCAGATTTGCGTAGCTTTAATACATCTCGTATTAAAGAAGCAATAGAACGGAACAAGGTTCTAAAGTCCTCGCCAGAATCTATCCAAGAGCAAATCGTTGAAAAAGTTGAAACCGATAATGGCCTGTCTCGGCCGGATGGTTTTGGTGGTTTAGGTCTTTGGATGTTCCACCAACTGGACCCTTCTAGGCCAACCGAAACAACTGGAACAAGACCGAAGATCGGACGTCGTCTGGCAATCGAATGGCCTGACAACTTAAGAAGCGGCCTGGGGAGGACGGAATACAGCGGCTCTAAAGCTGGTGGAAACGGTGCAGGTCCTTCAGGGCTCACATTTGCCCGGTGGTATTACCAAGCGAGGGCTGAAGTAGTGTTCTTGGTTTCAAGAAGCGATGGCCCTTAAAATGACAATTCCCTTCAAGCCTGTTATTGCGAATTCTCGGGTCATGCAAGTCCCGACTCCTTCCGACTGACGCTTAGACGAACAAACTGGTTCGAAAGCTTAATGCTAGCCAAATTTATTCCTGCGGCGATTATGAACAGAGGCTAGGTATTTTTTATAAGCGGTGGACTAGACCTCGACTACAGTAAACCTCACCCAGGTTTCCAATTGACGTGGGTACTGAGTGCTGGGGTTGCGAAAGCACATGTCCGTCACTCATTCAGTGTAGACCCTATTCATTGCGGAAGGGTGAAGGTGATGTTATCCCAAACTCTTTACCGCTGTGGAAACGATTCCAACTTTGGTTGGAAGGCGGTTAACACGTGGCATGACTCCCCAGTGGGTTGCCGGAACATGATCATAATGGCGGAGTCTGCGAGGACCTCAACTAATACCTCAAGGTTTTCCACAGTGGGAGGATTGAACTAGGGAAGACGGTTCATGTGCTAAGCTCCAAGTCCCCACGCCGGGTTTATTGGGACGCGTCTAATATGCAATTTCCTGGGACTAGCGGCTGCGTAATCCAAACTCCGCAACGAGAAACCGATGGGACCAGGAAACTGAGACTCTTGTCAGTATTACACTAAAGTGGTCTTAGCCGTCTGTTGCCGAGTGGACCCGAATAACTGATTACCGGGAAAAAGGTCAAGTCACTCAGCGAGTGGCGGCTCCTAATTTCTCGCGGAGAGTGCGGACACCCACCGAACGTGGTGACCGACAACTGCCAAGTTGTGCAAGTGGCTGGGCGGATGGCTCGTGAACCGATAACCGATGGGAAAAGGTCTGGGGCAGCCCTTATCCATCGCAGAGTGGACCCACAGCGATGGTGACGACTGCTCAATAAAGTGGTATGAATGGCACGGATTACTCTGGCGTCATGGGAATTAATGGATTTCAGGCTGTTTATATATATAAGGTGGGACCACAATACATGATTTAAAAATAATCTTGATATATTGAGGATGTAAAATACGTGCGTAGGTATTGAAGTTGGTCACATTTTTTTTTTAAAATTCACCATTATTTAATTTATTAATGGTATTTAGGACCTTTCTAGGTTTAGTTGACCGATAAATATCCAAAAGATTTAATATTATTCACATCTAGGTTGTGGACATTTTTGTCTACTTGTCACTAAGTATTTATATGATGTATTACAATGCCTTTTAAAATCATTTGTTTTCTGAACCAGAAATTTTAAAAAATATATTGAGATCAACGATTAACTTTTAACGATTAAATAAACCTCTTGAATTCTGCAGGATCACTTTAAAAAATCTTTCTTTGAGAACAGTTGTATTAATATCTGCGTTTCTTCCCAGTTGAATGCATAAATTTATACTGTGGAGCAACTGACATATACCAGAAGGCTTCTCCAGTCAGTTGTTGTCAATTTTTAACATATTCCGCGATGCTAAGTTTTTGGCCTCAATTTATATAGGGGCCCCACTGCGCTGACGTCTACTGCAATGCCAAGATAAAGATTTAACAAGTCTGGCGTTTCCCATCCAAAAGACACTTGTATGTGGTTAATGTAAATAATTATTTCTGTAAATATGTTATATCTACACTTCTCAATACGCTTTTTTATACCTAAAACAAATCCTTTCTTTGCTATTTTTTTTTTACATTTATTTTCCTTGCAAAAAGGCAAGCTATCCTTAATAATCAAAGTTTGTGGTCTATGAAGCCGGTTTTTAGCCACCGGCGAGACAGTAACATAATTATACACTTAACAATTAACCGAACGAACAAAAAATTAAAATAGAATTAAAACCCTTCTGCCTCTTAATCCCTTCGCATGTAACTTCCTTCTGTATCCATATACATATTTACATTTAATCGGTTAAAAAATAATGTAGAGTTATATTTAAAATTATAAAACGATCCTCAAACGATCTCTCTCCTGCTATGCATGGAGGAAATAATATTTAATCATTTATATATATAATATATATTACAAAACACAACAATTACGGTAATTAATAAAGACAATTCATAAGAAGTTTGCGTGAACCATCTTTTACTTCTTTGCATACTGAACTATCTATCCATACTGAATTTGGATTGTTAGTTTATAGAATTTAAGAATGTGGTTGTATACAGTATTCAATTTACCTCTTCTAAACTGGTCAAAAAATACTGAATACTTTTGCCCATAAATTTCTACGACAGTAACGAAACAAAATGGACCTTCAAATCTTTTAAATAAAGTATAATTGGACAAAATAAAGAATGCATGAAAACAGTGAAAAAACGTCTCTATGAAGATAAGGCTGCCGGAAGAGCAGTTTCGGTCGATTTCCGAATAGTGATCATGTTTTGACATCTATTTCCATAGGCAAAGACAGGATTGCATAACAATAAAATAATCTAAATTTTTTATTTAATAAATAATATTGGACAAACTTTATTAAAATGAATATTTAACGTGACGGTGTTTTTTATCCTTATTTAAACTTATCTTTTTAAAATTTAATTATATAAAATACTTTATGGTTATTTTAGAAATTAAGAAAATAATCTTCAAAAATCACAACCTCATCGTTAACTTGCAAACCCTAGCTCAGCTTTAATACATTACATTAGTTTTAATAAATGACTCAAATCAACATACTGGACCGACTTCTGAACAACTATCGATTCTTTTCTTTTGCTAAATATAACCGTTTCTATTGCCCAACTTCGTTTATCTAATTACGAAGGTCAGTCATTGAAACACTTAACCAATTTTTCCTTACAGTTCCTTACCAAGTCTTATATATCTCCATATTTTCCAGTATTTATGTGATGTCAGCGACAAGACTTCCTCGAGCATTCTTCTTCAATCCCCATTGACCGTTTTGACTTCATGCATTCCTCTTCTTTATTCTATCCATTGTTCTGTGGAATTGCTACCTCTCGAAATCAGGATGGTCAAAGTTTCTCATTTTCAAAGAAAATCAAAGTTTCTTCAAAAACTTTGGTCAGAACAGTAAATTCGTCAATTATTTATGTATTTCGTATTTAATTTTATATATATATGTATTACTTTGTATATATATATAACAAATATTATTAAATTTATATAATATTAAATATGTATCTTATTTATATGCTATATATATTGTGTTAAGTATAAGTCTTTTATTTATTTATGTATCTTACATATTATATTTTATTTATATGGTATATTTGCTCAGTCCAAGTAACCTTGTGTATACAATCAATTTTAACCTCCCACCAAATCTCTCCACCCAAGGTTGTTGGGAAATCCAGTGGCATTAGAGTCCCACTTTATTTATTGCAGGAAAGAATAAACAAATAAATAAAATAAATAACTAAACGTCCTTCTGCTAAACCTGAATATACTACGTGAGATTAAAGAAATTGCGCAAATCATTGCCGTTTATGTCACTGAAGCACCGAAATAGTGAGCATTAATTAAGGCCTGGCAACGCAAAACCTATTTAATATTTGCGAGAGGCTAACTTGATACTATCATGGAACATTTTAAATGTAAGTTCTTGGATAGAGAAGTTATTAAGAATAAATAATTAAACAGCTTATTTTGTTAAAAAGAAAGTCTTTAAAAATAATTTATTTTTAAACCAATTAAAAATTTTAAGTACTTCCAATTACTGATTTTCAGTTAAAGAGTTGTAGAAACGGCATTGGTTTCACTAGTCGGTCCATTATGATGGGACAAACCAATCCTTTAAAACGTGTTTACACTTTTAATATAATGTAACAAATTATTAAATTCCTGAAAACACTAAATACAGATGTTTTTAATTACTAAATTAAAGTCTATAATTTTCAAATGCTCGTCATTAGTTAATTTATATTTATAGACATTCATTAGTAAGAAACAAAAACGTTTATTGCATAAAAGTAAAAGACGCACAACCAATTATAAAAACAACATAATTGTGTCACACCTTTCGATCACGAGTAAGGTAAACTTCATCATCATCATCCAGCCTGTTTGATCCACTGCTGAAATACGACATAAGCCTCTAATGCTCTCTTCTCCGTTAGAATGTTTTTGGGCCACACCTGGTCAATGCGGGTTGGAGATGGACTTTACATACCATCTCCATGAATCATCTTACTTTCAGTCATTTTGGATGATCACCAAATTATCCTCCAACCAGAAAAAAATGATAATACCAGCGTCTCCCTGCGGTTCACGACCTCGGTTTATAAAGCAAGGTATACTGCTAGGCCAAAGGGGCTGGGGTGTAGGGTAATTTTTAGTGATGTTTAGGAGATCCGTAAAATTATAGGTAATAAGGTAAGGTAATTGGCGCTTTATTTAACAAAGAAGTTGTGGAAGTTAAAATAACTATTTGTTTATGATTTTGCTACGTTCCTTCACCAGACGGTAAGAATATCCTTAATTGATAAAAAATCTGTAAGCTAAGGTGCTTTTAAGCCGGAAAGTAGGGGTATGTTAATGGTTTTGCGGTGGAAATAACTTACCGTGGTTCTTTTCAAGACGACCTTCTAACTGCTCTTTTAGCCTTCTTTTACTTATTTTTATATCACAAAATACATGGCATAATCATTTTATCGATATTAGGTTTATACTAAACGACGTAAATCCAAACGCAAACCATTTATCTTAATAATTTAGGTGTATTGACTCTATTCCTGTCCAATACGTAAGATTACGATCCATGCCGGTGAAATGGGGAAACTTTGTCCATGGTATGGAACGTAAAACATTACAAGTTTATACCTACATTTTATAATGATCACTACATTATTTGCCACAAATGTTTTTTACATACATATATTATTAAAGTTTTTCAATTTACTATGATTTACCTAAATCCGTATTTGAAGCCCATGAGTAATCATTAATTCTTCTCTTCTTGCTCAAATTAATAAATTGATGTTTAAAAAGAAATTCTTAACTAACATTTACAGTTAAATTTCACTTTAAATTGATTTTGAATCAATAAATTTAAATGGGTGATTCAATACCACAGTAACTTCATCATCAGCCTGTAATAGTCACTGCTGTACAAAGCCCTCCTAGCACACCCTATCCATTAGGGTTTTGGACCATAACCACCACTGGTCCAAAAGCAGGTTGATGGGTGGACCGACTTTTTTGCCCATCCGAGCATGGATCATCTTACTTTCAGGGCATTGGGTGATCACCTTGGCCTAACAACTGAAAACAATAATGAAACTGTGGTCCTCGCAGGATTCAGACCACGACCTCCTCGGTTTCAAGCCGCCCATACCACTGCTCCAGGCGTAACCCAATAACCTGAATCAACTCAAGTTTATTTCCTTGCATTTAAACTTGCATTTTCCTGAAGAAGGTTGCTGGAACTTATGTATCATTTTAAATGTCACACTTTGAAATTCAATCAACCACATTAATACATTTAAATAATGGTTTAACTTATCAAAGTTATCAAAAATTTATTCTCACTAAA
Organism: Lamproptera curius; assembly: GCA_029286875.1. Taxonomy (NCBI): domain Eukaryota; kingdom Metazoa; phylum Arthropoda; class Insecta; order Lepidoptera; family Papilionidae; genus Lamproptera; species Lamproptera curius. Next base: position 118,865 of record JAGSMT010000412.1, on the reverse strand, counting down.
ATATACTATGTACACAAAGCGTATCATAGAAGACGTTTTGATGAAACCTTAAAATTTAACAGAGATTTAAAATGCTGTGGCAGAAATCGCGGGACAGTTTCGTGCGATGAGCACGTTATTACACGCTTTTGTTGCGCTAAGTAGATATAAACTGTTATAAATCAATCATAGCTTTTCTTTAAATATTTTCTTGTTTTTTATTTAAAAGTGTACCTCAATTTCTATTTCTTTTATCCGTTTAGGTTTGTGCAACATTATTTTTGCCAAAGAGTTTCTGTCTGTAAACGTTAAATCCTATGTACTGTTAAACAAATAATCTCTCAAAGTTTGGATATTGCCTGCAAAGATATAATGTAAATTTACCATTGACTTTGTTAACATGACGACGTGTTAACAAACATGATCAGAACTGATACGTCGTCATTGAGTATAACTGTACAAATTTGAATAGCTCAACCGTCCAGTATAGATTTTATTTTGATAAAAATTTACAGATGATATACAGTAGCAGCAGTGAATTTCATAGCTAAAATAAAACATTAATTAAATTTATGATTCTAATCTAGAATTTTTGGTTATCTGAAAATCACTGTGGTCCCATTCAGGGGACCATCGTTAACAACTGCGAGTATTTTTGCTGCAAAGCATAGTGTAAAAACTTACTGCTATGTTCGGTTTGAAAGGCATGTCGGTGACCACCAATGGTACCATCGGTGGAACTGTCTCTGCCTGCGTAGGCAATAAAAAAGAATAAATTGATTTTTAATGATATAAATAGAATAAATTTAGGATCAAAAGTGGTGTATTATTAAACTTCATTAACGGAAAACGTCATATTCTTCATGAGAAGAAATATACTGTTTCTAGCCCAATGTAAATAAAATATAAATGATTAAATTATTATATTATAAATAACTTTATAAAAATTAGGATTATTGTAACTGATTTAAAGCAACGAGTATTGTTAAACAATTGTTCATTTTACGTAAATAAAGAGCTTTTCCTGGGATTTACAATTCTTATAAAATTTTTCTAGGCTAAATTTCATTCTATTAAAGTGTGACTGCAAAATTGAATTTCTTCTACAATTAGCTAGTACATTACGTCATCTTTTCTTTAAAATAAAGCCTATCCACGTAAAATTAAGGCTCAATTAAACGATAAGCTTGAATTTATTTGGTAAAATAACCATCCTTAACCCTTAACAGGTTATCCACTTACCCATTATCAACTACGTCTCTTTTTATAATTGTGCCGTTAAACAGAATTTTGCTAAGGAACCGTGAGATGCTATTAAAGTTCTAGTAGAAAATCTAAAATATTTAACTCTTTATTGTTTGACTGTTTCATCATCATCTAAACCTTAATTTCCTACCTAATACACCTGGATAGGCCATTAAGTGGTTTTGGGACGTATCCACCGCTGGTCAATGCGGTTGGTGGTTGACCTACTTTACATACGCATCCGACGCATGGATCATCTTACTTTCAGACAACCAGCATGGAAGTCTTTTTGCAAAAGATTCAGATCTTAGCTTTTATATCTGCTGTAATGTTATTATGATCTGGTATATGACAATAAATAAATAAACTTTTGTTGGTTTGATTCGTATTCGGAGCACGGTGAAAATAGTTAATTTCACTTTAAATAGCTCTCAAGGACGTTTGATTACTTATGGCTGAATGTAATTAAGTTTCCTTTGAGCCTTTTACCGTAGATTAATAGTTAAAGTTGCTTTATTTAATTATTAGTTTTAGTAAAACTTCTTTGCTGCGTTAATACTGAAATATTAGATTGCAAAGTTTAAATGAGACCAGTTTTATTTTCCAATTCATGCGTTGTAAAACAAAAGATATTTCAAGGTCAGCTTTCTCACTGTTCAATGTAATTGGTAGCAAGCAACCGCCAGCCAGTCAAAACTATGGACAGTCAAAATACGAACCTAGCTGGATATTATTAACAATGTAAGTTATGCCGAAATCGAATCAGCGGTTACAGAACCAAATACAAAGGTATTTTTACCTTTAATTGGTTGTTTGTTGCTTACGTGTGAAACAGGTGGTTTTCTTTTAAATTTTTTATTATGTCCCTATCGGTTGTATTATTATTTCATCTATTATCCAAAAGCTAGTATAATAAAATTGTGGAGATAAGTAGAATAATGGTATAGCCATTACCAGTGATTGTATACGTTAGTTTTAAATGGAATTGAAAATTATTATCAATAGTCTAGTGGTACTTCTGGTGTAACAATAAAGTTCTCCTTTCTAATCTAGCAGACTCATCATCTAATTCTTTACCATTTTTGAAAACAGATGCTCTGTAGCATTATCGATTTATCAAATATTGCAAGGGTTTATTCCCCATCGTCTTGTAATTGTTAACTAATAATAGCTGCTATTGAAGAGAGTTTGACAAATCCTCAAAGTTTCAAAGATCTGCAATTTTGTTTAAGTAGATGCTTTCAATTTTATTAAATATGAATATATATTTTGACAAATATTTTGACAATACTATATCGTTACAAAAGATAATATTTTTACACCTGATTTAAAGCCTCTAGCCTAAATAGTATGGGCGTGCTTTAAAACTGGGGTGTTTGAATCCGCGGGACTCAACAAATTCATTTTTGTTTCCTAGTTGGTTAGGCATTTGGCTGATACTTGAATTGTCTGAAATAAAATAATCCATGGGATGGGCATAAAAATCGGTCCACCCCAACCCATTGGACCAGCGGGTGGATACGGTCAAACCTCCTAAAATTGGATTTAATAGGGAGGGCTGTGTCTTGCATGGATATCACGGCTGTTGATTGATTAAAAATAAACTAAGTCGTAATCATTAGGTTTGATGCTACTTGAAAAAAAATAAAGCAAATCGTGAATGGCTTCAGAGTATGAATGCATATAAGGTTGCATTGTATTTTAGAATTGATTACAGTTTTTAGTTAGTCATTGAAATTCCTTTAAATGGCGTTGAGGATCCTAAAACTAAATTATGTATAAAAAATGTAGCATAACACGTTAAGAAACGGTTATATGTTATAATGTTGTATTATTATCATCATCATCCTGTGTTAGTCCACTGCTGGACATATAGGCATCCTCTATTGCTCGCCTTCTCCATGAGAGGGTTTTTAGACCGTATCCAACCGCGCCCAATGCGGGTTGGAAGGTGGTTGCCAAGAGCGATACAATTATGTATCAGTTCACAATTCTTATAATACGCTTAAAGGCTACCTTAAGCAAGCAGGTATTTCGTTAAACGTTTTACTAAATCTGCTTTGACTATGTGAATGAAGTTTGCATTTAATGCAAAGTATAGAAATCGTCATTTATTGTTTGGTGCGCTTTAAATTTGGTTGAAATATTGTGCAACTATAAATCGTATTATAAGAACATGATAATAATGTAAGTAATAAACAGACTGGTAAATAAAACTTTGAGAAATCAAATGATGTTAACACTATTATGTCCTGTCTACAAATAATTTAAGGAAAGGGCCAATACAGCTAACCGTAGATACGGTTGATTACTTCTAAATATAAGAAATCACAAGATCGTATTTCTCAAGAATAAGATGGTGGATATGCTGACGTGCCGATCGAAGGTAAATTAATAAAATTAACATGTTCTCTAGATCTATCTAGATATTTGCAATTTCGATAACGTATTAAATGTTCCAGAAACATGATTCGTTTTGTGTCTTCAAATTGGAAAAAAATTAGACATGAGCATTAACTATGCTTTAATCATTGTAATTGCTTAGATTCTTAGATTATATCATTTAGAATTTTATTTGCCTATTTAAAAATCCTTTCCCCATTTTTTAAATTCAAACAATTGCTTTCCATTTGGGCATTAAACTTCGAGAAATGAAGATCTATCAGGTGTGATTTTATAACATACGTAAGTTTTTTTTTATTTTAGTCTCTTGAGACGCGGTGTAGTATTCTTGAGACATTGTTGGTAGTTGATTAATTGGTAACCGTTAAGGAAGCATTGCTTCTATATTGAACAGCGGTATTTTACAATGGTTTAGTAAGTAAAGTCATAATAGCCGATTTTTTAAGAAGATAACACGCATGAGTTACTGAAGAATGATCAATAAGGAACGTAATAATATATCTTTTTAAAATAGAGTTCAAATTAACTTCTTTAAAGTTTCCATGTGTAGATAACTTTATTCCTTTTTTACAATAGCTACACAGAGCTACTGCGCTAGATTACTTCAAATTGTATAGTTTCATTACTTAACTATCTAGTTAGACATTGTCAGTTTAATTGAAGCCGGTTTCCCATCCTTCTTTAATTTGGTTTCGTTGGTAAGTTAATCCCTCCTTGAACTTTGGTTACAAATGTTCCTTTTTCTTTTTATATATATTTATATATGTTTTTATTGAAGTTATACTTCTTTACCGTTATGAAAAAAATTAGAAGGAAATTTTGATTTTTCCTAAAATTAACAGTTTATAATGAAAACGGTGAAAATGTAATAAGGTCCATATTACATAGTGATAAGGTTGATTTTTGTGTAGTGATAATGGAGTTGTCGTTTTTTATTTGCGATAGTTGTTGCATAATGTGCTCTATGAGTTAGGATTAAGGTTCGTTTTTGGTATATATATATATATTATTATTAATAATATATTTATATTATTTAAATTTATATTAAATATATTATCATATAAATATATTAATTTTTGTAATGATGTTTATTCAATTTTATATAATGGTAATATTTTTATTCATTTAATATATCAACATTGTGATTTATCTATGTAATACGATTTAGATAAGCGCCATCTAGTGACACATAATCAAAGCTTCTGATTTATAGTAGCCGCTGACAAGTAAGCCAACATCTCTTAGGAATTCTACATTTATAAGCAACAGATGTCGCTTGAACTACCAGTTATATGATATATCAAAGTACGTCTTGTGAATCCATAAATTCTTAATCGAATTATTTATGATTAGTTCTTGTAAATCTATCATCTTTAATTGTCTTAATTATTTTGATTGATATTACTTACTATTTGTGAATATTAGTGAAAAAATTGTGCTTATATACTTTTCAAGTGCTCCGATATAGTTGAGGTTAACTATCCGTATGTATTATTTATTGATATAAATTAAAATACTTTTATTTAATATAATTAACACTAAATATTATTAAATTATTAATGTTAAATACTTATTATTTGATTATTTATGATTAGTTCTTGTAAATCTATCATCTTTAATTATCTTAATTATTTTCATTGATATTACTTACTATTTGTGAATATTAGTGAAAAAAATTGTGTTATATACTTTTCAAGTGCTCCGATATAATTGAGGTTAACTATCCGTATGTATTATTTATTGATATAAATTAAAATACTTTTATTTAATATAATTAACACTAAATATTATTAAATTATTAATGTTAAATACTTATTATTGGTTATTTAATATTCACAAAATAAAAAATAAATTTAAAAAACATTTAAAAAAAGTTTGTGATAAAAATTAAAATTGAAATCAAATTATAATATTATTTTTTTATAATTTTGCTATTAAATTGAATTAAAAATATTTATAAAAAACTAAAAAATTTAAAAAAACTTATTAAAAAGAAAAGAATTTAAAAAGAAACAATAAAAAATTTAAAATGACCAATTTAAATTATTTTTGAATTTATTATTAAATTTATTTTTAAAATTAAAAATTTAAATATTTAAAATTAAAGAGTCTTATAATAAAAAAATTTTTTATTATTATATTAAAAATATATATTATTATAATTATTTAATATATTATTTATTATTTAAATTATTTAAATATAAAAAAAATTTTAATTTTTAATGATGGATACTCTTCACGCGTAATAAATACACCCCATTTTTTTATTATGCAATTTTTTAAAAAAGGGGAATAAAGTTTGGTGCGGGTGTACTTGGGGAACCAATAGGTAGTTTTTTTTGCCCGGAAATGTTCCAGCGAAGTTTCGTGTCCAAGAGATTCAAGAATGCAAAGGAGCAGTCGAGAGCAGTCTTGTATCGTTTTAATTATTTGTTCCCTATTCAAAAACCAAGCATGCATCGCTTATCGTCAGCTAAAGTTTCTGCTCATCTTTTTTCCCAAATAATCTGTGTAGGCTGACTTCGCTTCTAATCACGAAAAAAGTAAAGGCCCGAAACACCTTGGCGGCAGAATGTCGAGCGGCAAAGCAACAAAAAATAAGACCAGAAAAATATTTATGATTTGAATCGAGCGGCAACGATTAGAAAGATGGACATCCCAAAGGTTTGCATTGGGCAAAGGACGTTGTTTGCAATTGGGTCTATTAAAGCCGGAGAAACCCTGGTTATGCTGCCTTAATGGAAAAAATAGTGTTGAGTCCCCACATAGCCATTTTATTCATTGCTTTTGGCAAACAAAAATCACGCCATTTCTTGCAAATACTGAAAAATAAATGTTTAAAGACGTCATTTGGGGGACATTATCGAAGAAGTTTAATCCGAGTTTTATTTTGATTTAAAGAATGGTTAAAGAAATTTACTTTATCTTTGGTTGTATTATATTTCAATACTAACCTCTCCCACAGGGTTTTCCCTTAATACTTTGATTTTTATTTTGTAGATACAAGGACAATTCACCATCGAATTGAAGAATTGATAAAGAAATGATGAAGAACACAGAATAATTTTTACAAATATATTTATGGGCAAAGGAAGAACAAAATCGAGCCAAGGGATCAATGCGGAATGGGACAATTCTTCGACGCAGTGTCGTTTGAACATCATGCGTTTAGGGTTTTAAAAGGTTTAGGGATGCCAAATGATGACATGTTGTATCAAACAGAAAACGACCATCTGAAAACACAAACGCTTTTAATGTCAATAAGGGAAGTTGCCATCCTGATTGTTTGGGAACAGTTGGGGCGATTTGTGTTTACATCGCGAACGGGCAACTCAAAAATATTAAACTCATCGATAAATGACGCATTTACCCATGATGTTTTGGCAAGGAGAAAGATGGATATTATTTTAATATTAAAAGGATAAATCCATTAAGGTAAAGTATCAGAATCTTCAAATGGTTAATGTCTGTATTATTTGCCTTTGAAATGGTTAATTATCAAATTTTTAATTTAGGTGGAAAAACCACAAAGAAATTTAGCTCAATGAATTATTATGCTATCGTTTGATGATTCGTCAAATCCTGACAACTAACTGCTGCGGTTTCGTCGATTGTTTTAAAGCAGTATTGGTGTTAAATGAAAAATAGAAACGGAACGTTTAAATTAATTGGGTTGAACCAAGCCAAACCGCGTTCTGGAAAACATCCATTTCTGATGCAGAGTTGGAAGAAATGCAGCCAATATTGGTCGATTAACCACCTGCCGGCGACGTACTTTGGGCCCACGTAATATGAAATGTACAAGATGGTTGACAATTGTTCCAACATTGGCCAAGATCTCTTTATTACTTTTTACCTGTAATCCAAAACGGATAAAATTACTCAATTGCTGTTTCCGGAAAACATCAAATGATGAACACGGCATCACAGCAGTTATATTCGGGCAAAAATTCAGCCCCTGATGAACCATTGTTAAACAACCGTCTTTGGAGATACTCGATGCCGGATGTATTCAATCGAATGGCAAAAAGCGAGGCCTCCCGCACGCAAATTTTATTTGGTTTGGAAAGAATTTAGCCAACCAAAAGATGGATATCATATGGCGAGATTCCTGATCATGAAGGATCCAGACCCCACAAAAGTTTACCTTAATATATTATGGAACCGTGTGGGCCATCAATCCCCAATCACCCTTGCATGGTCGATGGAAAGTCCTCTAAACGATATCCACGAAATTAACGCGAGAACTGTCACTGGCAACGATGGGTATCCGCTGTATCGGCATCGAATCCAGATGACAACGGTCGAACTGTCACAAACGAAAGGAAAAGGAATGGATTTCACACAACAGTTAGATTGTTCAAATTAGCCACTTATTTCTAAAACGTTCAAGACAAATTGAAACGTTGAATACTGCAACGGTGAAGTCCAAAAATATTTTTGGAAATATTCCAAAAGGCAGTGATATGGGTGGTTTTTGGACTGCAACCCGAATAAAAAGATGAAATTTCACGCTATCAAGTTTCCGATTGGAACTGTAATTGAAGGATTTGGGGTATTCGCATTTCCCATTCACGAACGTCATCCCACGTTATAAATTTGGCGGGATCTGAAGAATGGTCAACAGTATGTTTCACGGTTTCGAATGCCAACCAACGTGCAAAACTTCTCCAGCAACTACATTGACCAGTTTTTGCAATCTGCCGGCCATTGTTTTCAATTTTGGCTTTACTCGGAATACCACGTTATTATATTGGAATGCTTCAATCAAGAATTTCCAAAGAAAAAGGGACGGGTCCTGGATTCCAGATGGTCTTCAAATTGATGCTCTTTCATATGTATAATTCATCCAAAATGATCAATGTTTTCTTTTTGGATTGTTCGGTAATGTTGGCCAATTTCATTTGAGACACTACGAACGGTTAATTGGTGTAATATTTCCTAACATATCGGCTGCATTAAAGAAATTGAACCTTTTAGAAAACGGTTGGGATACGACAATCGCCGAAGTTTATCTCTGCATCTCCAAAGTCAGATACGCCATTATTCATTCATAATTTTGACATGTTTTCCCATCAAACCCATGTAACCTGTGGCCAAAATTACGGGATAGGGTCAGAAGATATTTTACATCAAAAGTCGTGTCATTTAAGAAATTTAACGATATTGAAAAAAGGTAATAACCGTGTTTACCTTTGATCGGGATATTGTTACCCCGTGCGGTAATTATTAATCAGGTTAGGAATGCCAGCGCCAAATCGGAAAAATGACGTTTAATCGAAATTGGGAACGGGAACGGAATATGGACACCAGGAATTAGATTTAGTTTCAAAAGGAATGTACCCTGTTGAATTACCAACAAAAGGAAGGTTATGATAATTTTAATGAAACAATCGCCGATGAAAATGGTGGTTTATATTCCTAGAATGCCCCTTGGGAATTAAAACATTCCTTTGTCATAAGTTCTAAACAACTGTTCGGGCGAAGATCTTAACATAGGGTTGCAGTTGCTTCTTCTGGAAAGGACATTGTTAGAAGGATGCCTCAGGTTATTCAGCATCAAATTACCTTAAAATTCTTCCAAACTATTGAAGAAACAAAGTGTAATATTGCAAAACACTCAGCAAGGGCAAAGTTTTGCCGGCATCGAAAATCTACATCTGGGCCGAATGCACAATGACCATAAACGTGCATTAGGAAGCCACTTAACCGAACTTAAAGAACTAGACTGAGATGTTTTGGGGAAATGATTTTACCGTCTGGGCGATTTCCCACCTTTCCAGTAATTCCCAAAAGGATCTCGGCTGCCGGCAAACGCTTGCCTCAAATCGTCAAATTGGCGGTGAAGAAAAACTGCAGCTGACAACAAACTTGAGGTTACATTTGCTTAATGATACATCTTTGAAGATTTCTGGAGCAATTGCTTGACTTTGGTAATGGTCAAGACCTGTCGATGAATCGAGCGGATTTATCATTCCCAAATAATTTTGGTAATTTTTTTCATCAAAAAGACGAACTTATCAACAATGTATTTAAATATTATTTCCTAACTACAAAATAATAAATGGTTTGAGTGAGCGAGCAATTTTGGCGGCTAAAGAATAAAGATGTAGATGACCCGGAACCATAATTCAAAATAAGATCATTGGAACAATGCATTCATTCAAATCTATTGACTCGTCGCAAATGAAGATCAAGCCACCAACTATCCAATTGAATTTTAAACTCTTTGGACGTGCCTGACTTACCACCGCACAATTTACACCTAAACGTTGGCTCCGTAGTAATCATGCTTCGAAACATAAACCAACCAAAACTGTGCACAAGTACGCGTTTGGTGGTTGTAAATGATGAACAATGTAATTTACGCTACGATAATGATAGGAAAATTCAAAGGTGAGGAAGTTCTCATTCCGAGGGATCCCGATGATCCCAACCGATATGCCGTTTGAATTTAAAGACTTCAATTTCCGATACGTCTTGCATTTACCATGACCATCAACAAATCACAAAGAGCCATCTAAAAGTTTGTGGTTTCAAATCTAGAACATTCATGTTTTCCCATGGTCAATTATACGTGATATGTTCACGGGTCGGAAGACCATCTGCGTTGTTTGTTTTGCGCCTGATAATAAAACAAAAAATGTCGATGTATCAAAATGTACTTAAGTGAAAGCAACCTATGTACTAAAATACAGAAATAATAATGAATGATTAATGTAGTTATTTTTTTTTTTTTGTATTTTTCCAATAAAATAACACAATCTGTATTTATTGCCATTAAGGCGGAAGAAAATTCCCTAGGTCAGCTAGAGTAGTCACGTCGCAGTTCATTTGTATCTACAAAAGTACTTAAATGAAGAGCAACCTATGTACTAAAATACAGAAATATTTATGAATGATTGACTTTAATTTTTTTTGTATAAATTTATTGACATTAAGGCGGAACAAAGTTCGCTGGGTCAGCTAGTTTGTTATAAATGTAGCTCTTGGTTAATTTATGGCAATGGCAATAAAAACGTCACTAAATAAAGACTTAAAATAATGGATGAAGCTAAAAGATTACTTTTTCAGTATTAAATAATCAAATCTAAAAAAAAGTTTGTTATAGATAAATAATTCTTTTATTTAAAAAAAAGTACAAGATGCAATTGCAAAGTGTACAAGGAGGGTTAAAATATCAAATCAACACAGACAATAATTTTTCACTTCATTTCTTTAAATGCTAACTTAGACATAACACAAAACTTGATAAACGGAGCGATTCAAGAAGACGCAGAAACTCAGAAACGGTGAATCAACTGAAATTAAATTTACCTCCATTGAATTTGAACTTGCTTACCATTCCTGTTAGTCTGCTGGTTTTAAAAAAAGTATTATTATTTTAAGAGGTACATTACGCTCGTACCTAGTGGTAAGGCTAGTGTTTTAGAAACCGTAGGTCGTGGTCAGACTTCGGACTCAACAATTTCATGTTGCTAGTGGTGGTCACTTTGGGCCGATCATACAACGTCGGAAAAGTAAGACGACCATGCGTCGGATGGGCATAGCAAAAGTCATACTCCATTAACAGCTGTATGTGGGATACGTCAAAAACCCCAATGGATTATGTATTAGGGAGGCTATTAAGCAGTGGACTATCACAGGTGAAGATGATGATGATATTTGCATTTATTTAAATGTTTAATTATATCAATACTCAAATGACATGTAATTTTTCTAAATATCAACATATTCTTTAAGTTTTATACTGTACATAAAAAGAACTTGATAAACTAACATTTCACGGAAGAGTGAAGTAGTTCAGTAAACTTCCGGTTTCAAATTTTACACTGACCATACTATTCCTGCAGTATACCTTACGATATCTTTTGGCTTACAAATTAATTAAAAATACTGATCAATAAAATATTCTTTGAAATGTGATTCTGTGATCAATAATTAAATAAAACTATAAACCATTTGTATGTAAGGAAGGTCTCACAAAGTTAAAAACTGTCCTAAATTTAATATCAATGGTATACTCAAGCAGAATTTATCGAGCAAAACTACGAAATGGTTACGAACTCATTACATATAATGTGAGTTTGATCAGATACATTTTGAATTCTGAAAAGTAAGAATTTGGTGGAATGCAGTGCGAAATCAGTGTGCAGTTCTTCAGAGACAGTTGTACCGTCTACTTGCAAAAAACTCTATATCCGCTCGGTCATATGTGTTTTGTTAATGGTTAGCTATGTCACCACTGAACTAAGCACAGGTTCTGTTAAAGATATATGATAATTCAATAGCCTTTATAATTGCGTGAACTAGCTATCATGTATCAAATGTGACATGTTTGTTTCCTAATGATCACACTGTAAAATATTAACGTTTTATGCTTTAGATATTTCAGTTTTCCTAACACTTAAGTGCTTTACTAAGGTGTGAGTAGTAGAAAGATAATGAGTGCGTTTCCTTTTAAATTTAATTTAATGATACGATGAGCTTCATACCAGCCAGGGACATGGAGTAGACCAAGCCATGAAGTTTCAAAGCGTCGTAATTTAAATATAAATAATGCGATAATAAAGTTTTAAAAACAAAAAAATACAATATGAAATAATTTCCGTATCTTTGATTTAATGCTTCTGTCCAGCGTAATTTTAAAATAATACATAGAGATACCATTAGGACTGTAGCAATGAAGCGTAGTGCTGCTTTTTCTACAGGTAGATAATATCATGTACCAACTATTCAAGTATAACCGCCTTGCCCTGTACAGTGCGTATTTGAACTGAGGTGTGGGTTAGAATCTGCAGGGACTCAACATTTTCATTGTTGTTCCTGGTTGGTTAGGCATTGGCCCAATCTTATTGTCTGAAAAATAGATGATCTTATCGTGGATGGCTGTAAAAGTCGGTCCCACTCAACCGCATTTGACTATGGTGGATACGGTCCAAAACAAAGCCCAATTGATAGGGTTGTATCGGGGAGGCCTATGTCCAGCAGTGGACTATCAAAGGCTGATGATGATGATACCAACGGCTAACATCTTGCTCGTCTCATTGCATTTACCAATATAAGAAAATATGTTAACAACATAGAAACAACAAAACTTATACGAGGTGTAATAAACAAGACTATATCTATTTTTGGATGGTTTTGATACCTTTAAACACTTTTTGTGAATTTGCTAATATATTTTGTATCACATTTCTAGTTACATATGGTTAAATGCTATAGAAATAGCATACAACTCCACATCTTCCGTTTCGTAAATGTGCAGATAAAATTACAGAAGCTTAGTATCTGTCTGCATACCGTTTAAGCTAAGAGCGATGATGTTATGCGGGTATCACTCGTGCGTAGAAATGCTATTTGCACAAAGGGAATATGCAAAGCCTATTTTTACAACGCTGGCAACACCTTGTTCCTGTTGTAATAACCAGGATCTTCTTTGTGTCCTTTGTATTATTACATTTAAATACGCTTTTTAAATAACAACTAAATATTAATAAGTATGAAAGGACATTTTCACTTTATTAATTATATTCAAAAACTCATGCGTAAATTTTAACATTACAACTCCTAGTCCATAAAAAACCGTCTTACGTCTCTACAAACAAGGCAGAACTCAACAATCAAACAATAAACATATGATGATCCTGTAAAATGTCGATTGATTTTACTTTAACACGTTAAATACTACTTACTACTACGAATGTTAATTGACAATGATCGAAGGTCATAAGCTAAAAATATATCTTTAGGCTATGCTGCTGGAATTCTATTGCCCAGTATACAAAATATTGATACCGGAAGTTTGACTGAAGTGCACGTCATTATTTCCGGTGGAAATATTATTTATGATGTTCTCTTCCTTGATGCAAATTTTATACGAAACAAAAGTCACATTTCAGAAATTCAATAAAAATTAATAAATGTAAATACACTTAAAATCACAATATTATTTTATAAAACTAACAGACCAACAGTAAATGGTGAGCAAATGCCTCTATTAAAGGTGCAAATTCAAATGCTCGAGGTAAATTTAACTTCAGTTGATTCAGCGAAATTGAGTTTCTGCATCTTCTTGAATCGCTCCGTTTATCTAGTTTTGTGCTATGTCTAAGTAATCATTTAAAGCACTGATGTGGAAGCTTATTATCGGTGTTGATTAAATATTTAACCCTCTCCGTACAGTCTGCAATTACATCTTGTCCTTTTTTTATTAAAGTAAACCTTTGTAATAGTAAACTTATAATTTATTTGATTGTCATAACATTTATAAATTATTTGGATTTTTACTATTAGTTGCAATATTAAATAAATTTTATTCATCATTGAGACCATCACAGTATAGTTTTATATGTGATTATATTACAATATTTTACGCAGAGTGATACGTAGCTACAGTAAAAATATTTTATATACTTATGATAGTAACAAATAGTAGTGTTGCTGTTTAAACTCGAATTTATTTCTATAATATAAATATTTTGTATTCGCACATTTCATTAAACGGAAAGGGGTCTTCATTTCCTAAAAAGTATAAGAAGGTTAAAAGGTTAAATTCGGAATCGTGGCAATCCTGGTATTATGATCATGGATACTGGAAAGAATACTGAAACGTCGGAAATAAATATATTTAAGTAACGCGAAAAATCCGTAAATTAGTGGATTTGATATGTATAATAATCGCGTAAATAAAAGAAATAACCTCGATATTATTGATTGGCTGTTTGCATTGGGCAGATGGGTTTGTACAAGTGCAGTGTGTACAGCTAAACGTTGGTACTTCTGCTAATCTGATTCAAAACTATGAAAGCGGATATTTCGTTGTTAAGGTTTCATGATTTTTCATGTATTTAATATGTACCATCAAGTTTTTTTAGGAAGAAAAGATTTTGTCTCGTCATCACAAAATCTAATATCCTTGATATATAATTGAACGAGAGGCGTCGAGTATACATCTCTCAAAAAACGCTGATGTAATCTATCTCAATGCAAATTTGTAACTCTCGAGTAGGAGGCTTGAGCGTGACGAAGAATTAATTGAATTCTAGTGTTACCTTTATTGGAATATGTAACTGCATATTTTGCCTTATATAATAATATCAAAACTTTAATTTAGCTTTTATACATCAAATGGTTTTAATTTAACCGCCTCCATAGCCCATACCAAGGCTTGTTCTTTAGAATTCGGTTATGGGTTCGAATCCTGGACTTAACAACTTTTTTCTTTTGTAGGTCGTTTGTTTCTCAGTTAGTTAAGGCAATGTTGGCTGATCACCCGATTGCCTGTAAAGTTTTTTTTGAGTTCGGAATAATCCCAAAACTCAAAACTATGCTACGAATTTTCATAAATGTGGCCTACGTTACACAGTGCCAATGTAGCTTTATTTATTTATTTTTATTTACACCTTATGTACACCAATAAAAGGTACACGACTTAATGCCAAAGGCATTGTCTACCAGTCAACCTTTGGATGGTTAACAGAACATAAGGTAGGCCTACAGTTCTTTTTTCTACCCCCGAACAGTTTCTCGCTTTGTCGTAGCGGTGAGCGTCAATACCTACGGCCTGGGCCGCCTCGGAGAAGCTAAGAGGAACCTGGCTGGCCTGTGGTGTAGAGCCGGACGTAGAGGAGGTTGCTCCAAGCGGGCTGAATAAGCCCTTTTGGATGTGCCTAAGAGGGGTGGTGGAAGAGGACAAAGTCGACGGGTGTGCTGCTGTCCCTGTTCTCTGTAGCCAAGAAGGAGTCGTAGGGGATAGGAGTGTCAGTATTCCGTAGGCCGCTGTCTATTCTTGGCGATCCACCAAGTCGTACCTCCTCCCGCGGATCTTCCATACCATTAATTCGGTTGCCGCATTTGGCATGGAGTCTTCGATCTCCCTTCTTCTGCTTCCGAATCGGAGCTAGCGGCGGAGCTTAACATCGAGGCCGCCGCTGGGGGGAGTCTTTCTACGTGAGCTGGATCCTAGCTCCCAAGTCCCCTGCGTAACAGACTCAGGGGTGCCTATTATCTATGTGTAGGGGCCGTGACGAAGGGTGGTTTAGTTTTTACGCGTCCAGAGGCAGGAAAATAGCAATATAGGGCTGTTTCGGCGCCTAACACTGATCGGGTCGCAGAAGACAGCCAAAGACTCCGACATATCATTGTCTACATTAAATTAAAAATGAAATTATAAATAAGAAGAGCACAACACGTTATAAAACAAAAACAGAGATTAATATACCAGACTAACGGTCCAACAATTTTATCCCATAAGGAACCCGTCGGGAACGATTATAGACAAGAAAAATAACAGAATCGGTAAGTTTGTCACATCGTTAAATGAAAAGCTCGGTAAATCTTAGTGATAACGTTTTTAGGAAATTATTTACAACACTACAAAACAAAACAAACTAAACTGAATTGATAAATAACTTTCAACAAACTGAGACCAACTACATTGGGAGAAATATATTTTCGTACTTAAATTTTACATAATAAAGCTAGTTTAAATTTAATCTCAATTTTAGTCTACATCAAGTAGATAAGTGCATTATTTATGCGAGCAAACAGACATTATAACTTTGGATATTACTCAACATAACTTATATTACTACACAATACTTACAACAATCTTATCAACAAGCGTACTTTATATTTTATGAAGTATAATAAATTTCCCTTTCAGTGTTTGATAACAAATATACAATTACATTGCATATGTATTCTGTTATTTGTAAAAATACTAACAAGATTTAGAAGGAAATTAGCTACGACTTCATATTTTAGTTTCAAAAAAGAAGGATTCGAAAAATATACGGAATATTTTGGCTTTAAATTTGCGTTCGGTTACTTGCAGGTAAATGAAAGTCAGTATGGTGTCCAAGAAATGACTTATCATGCAAATAATTTGTGAGAAATAGACAGGCTTGTTGTTAGTTATTTGCAGATGCCCATAAATTATTGGACCATTATAAATCCCTACAAGTTATAAATATCTTAATCCTTGATTATAATAAACATAAACAACATTTTTAAATCGCAATTCATAATCGCTAAGTTGATGGAGTACCCAGAATAAGTGACTTACAATTAAAGTATCTATCTGCTAATAGGGCACCTAGTAAGTGCGTTGCTTTTTCAGACGCAAAATATTTTAGCAAACAACATAAAAAGCGAATAAAAAGCTATGCGATAGATTTTGTATCATCTCATGCTGCGTTTATTGAGCAGTGCGCATCTCTTAGAGCATCAATTAAAATCCTTAAATATAGTAAAAAATATATAATAATAATATTTTTTGCATGTTAATTCTTCTTTGTTTTGTTTCTTGAGTCGAAAAACGATTGTTATTTACAATGATTTGTAATAAAAGCGGGATTAAAAATCTATTGCGTTAACTATTACCCTATTATTGTTACTAACTCACCAGCATACAAAAATAAATTCTTTTTCAATATTAAACCCAATAAATAAGCAGCTTTATTAAAAATGAACACTACTTAAACCTTAAACCTAATGAACATTAGAAATGTGTTATCTTTACACATTTCTAATGTTCATTTATAAACAAAGCATATGATACAAACGGCTGTTTGCGCACAGTAGGAAAAAGTATACCTACACAGGTCATAAAATAGTAGCAGGTACTAAGAAAAGTTAGTTCGTACAAAGTTACAAATATTAATAGTTTGAGGTATAAAAAATACGTGTATCCGAGTTTCTTTAATGAAGTAAAAATAGAACCAAATTTAGCACTATATCTTACGTCATAATGTTTTTCTTTGGATTTCATTTTACTTTGAGCTTTAATGAGCGGAATACACTTTTTCAATCTTTAATTAAAAGCGTCAATGGATTTTACCCCGTAAGAATTTGAAATGAAGACTAAGAAATCGGCAATTTGTTCACAACAAATGAATTTCCCAAGTTTTACAAAGTTTTGCTAGATATCCACTGGATCGCTTTAACGCTTCATAGATTTTTAATCTTTTTATGTAATAAATATTTCTTTATCGCTTTTATTCAACGTCTCTCAAGTTCAAACTTAAACTTGTCTCTCAAGTTTCTTAAGAAAGTAGTATCATTCTTTATTTATTTTGCGGACAGTAATCGACAAAAACATTTTTGATTTATAAGTTGTAATTTGTGTGTTATCACCATTTATTTTTTATTACCGTTAATCATCTTATTTTACTTAATTTAAGAAATGCAAAAAACAAATTAACAGTAAACGCCTTGAAACTAATTTTTTAAGTTGTTCTATTACCAGCCCCTGAATAGGTTCTGACGCTATAAAACCAAGAGGAACCTGGCCAGCCTAAGGACAACGGCTGGTTGTGAAAGACACTCCATGTGGGCTGTACAAGCTTCCTGTGGATGCGCTTAAGTGGTAGGCTTGAAGGCGTTAAGCATTCTGCCCTCCCTGTCTACCGCAGCCAAGATGGAGTTGTGGAGGACGGAACCTACTCTGTGGACGGATAATGGAAAGAGTTGATACACGATAAAATATAATGGATGCATCTTCCTCTTATAGCCGAAACGAGGCCAACATCAATGCCGCTACAAGGGGCTAAGAGGCTTGTTCGTACCAAGACTACATGATTGGAATTGTATATTCTTACACTTCAAATATGGGGCATGCACTGTTTTTTTGAGGCTCGAATATATTCTCTTACATAATGCGACCTCAAATCTAAATTCAAATATCTTTAATCAACATAAGAGTAATAAACTCACTTATTGATTCTCAAAGCGCTACCACCGGTTCGAAAAGAGATGCCCCTGGCTTGGAAAGAACCGGTGAAAGAATTTCTGCGTGACTTTTGTTTTGTCATCTTTGACAACGAAATTTAATCAATAACTAAAGAATTACATGCACAAAATTACCATCTGATGAAACGAAACCTCGAGTGAGCACTTTATTACAAGAATGTTATCATTCAAAAACTCATTTAAAAAATTTTCATGATCACACTAATATCATGTGAAGAAAAATCGAGCTTTGACAGTACACTTCACAATAAAAATAAGTTGTATTAAATAACATTTTCAACCTATTCATTGATAAAAGCAGTAAAAAAGTAAACTTAATAAATATAAAGCTGTTATCCACAAAAATAAAAATGAAATTGCCTTTTAAGCTGGTATTACGCAGAGGGCTTTGGAAAAATTACTATTTTCAGTAACACTGTGCCAGTAAAATAACATTTACTATGTTTTGTTTGCTTTTTATGATAATTCAGTAACATTTCCATTTATATACTCAATATGCATAAAATATATGATATAATACCTAAATTAGTAAACTAAAAACTCTAACGCCGCTAACATAATGTTTATTTTGTTGATGATCGTACCCATTCGCACTGAACTAATTAAAACGGGACACATTAATTGAAATACGCAATTCATCCATTGATCATTAGCTTGTATTTGTGTTAGAAGCTGAAATTAAAACATCTCGCATGAAATATTAGCCTGATTGTGTTGACCTAATAAACTACTTTCTGTTGAGTGTTGTTCACAATTGTTACAATAAATATGCATTTATCATTAGTATAAGGATACTATTATTTCCGTTTACAAGTATGTATTAAAAATCAAATAATCCCGGGTGGATTATTTGATTTAAGGAATACATGTTAGTTTTGATGCTTCTTAAGGATAAAAATAAGGTCCAAGAATTGTTTACCTAAATATGTATAGCACCTTTATTTCATAAACACTGAATACAGTTTTTTAACTAATTGTAAGCAACTATACAAAAAAAACCTCCTAATAGAGAAAACGTATATTAGGGAAGACCTATGATCAGCAGAGGACTAACACAGGCTGATGATGATGATGACTGCAGAATGCTGTTTTTTTAAGTAGATAGAATTAAGCTAATACTTCATAGAGGATATTACAATTTCTGTTTCCATTGCAAACACATGCAGAATGTTTTAACTTCAGCTTCTAACACAAACACAAGGCTAGCGATCAAATGATTAATTGTATTTTACTCAGTTTTAATGTACTAATACATTGCGAATGGGTAGAATTAATGAACATCAACACAAATAAATGTTTTGTTAACAGCGTAGCGGCTTAAAACTCCAACGCCGCTATTCATTTTCTTCATTCATCATCAGTTTGTGATAGTCCTCTGCTAGACATAGGCCAACCCTAATACACCCCTATCCATTAGGGGGTTATGGACCGTATTCCATCACGCTGGTCCAATACTGGTTGGAAGGTGGTCCGAATTTCACACGCCCATCCGACGTATAGATCATCTTACTTTTCAGACAATTAGGTGATCGGCCCGAATTGCCCTAACCAACTAAGAAACAACAATAAAAATTCGTTGAGTCCCCGCAGATTTAAACCCATGACCTCCGGTTTCTAAAGCACACGCCATTACTAATAGAAATCCCTCATTTAACTCATCAGTATATTTTTTAGAAATAAGCAATTTGTCAAGCCGCTAAAAAGTTAAATACGCTTATCAGCTGAAGCTACATTTTGTTTTATAATTGGGTCACGTTTTAACGAAATTGGATTCACGGAGAGTTTTTTTTGAAAAAAACTTAAGTAATGATAAAAACAGAAGCACAGCTATAAGTATATAAATAAGTACACATTTCTTTTTTTTAATAATATTGATGATAAAAACTAAATACTTCTTCTATATCTTAGCACTTTCTTTACACTAAGTACGAAAAAAAACAGTTACATTTTTTTATCGCTTCCGAGGGCAGATGAACATTAAGGCCATCTGATGGAAAGTGGTGGTGATTTTCATATAAACTTTCTTGCCCCATTTCAATCTTTTGACCACTTTTATAACAATAATTAATAGTCTATGTCTTTTCTTAGAATCTACTCTAACTACGTACCAAATTTCACTGAAATCGGTTGAGTGGTTCATTTAGACAGACAGAGTTACTGTCGCACTTATAATATTAGTATGGATATTGCGTTATATAAGCGGGTGACAACGTGCCATCTGCAACAAACTGCCCCGTGATTTCTGGCATAATATTTTAAATATATTTTAACGTTTTCATTTAAATAAAATGTCATGCAGGATACGTTTTATGAACTTAGAATGAAAGAATTTTTAAATAGCTTATAATATGCCGGATTGCAATTTTTATTAATTGGTAAAGATGTAAACAAAGATTGGACATCGAAACTAACCATAGTTTCATTGTTAGCAAGATGTATATGTTTTACATCACTAACAAAATGGAAAGAATCCTTTGTAAATGCGCTTGTTTGTCCTCTGAGTGGTGAGAGGATGTTTACTAAATGTTGAGCCAATTTATAAGTGGGTGAGTCAATGGAGCATTAGATTTGTGTATTTTTGGCAACCCATACAATTTTGGGGCCTTGGGACATGAAGGTACTATCAATTTAACGTCAAGATTAAGTTTTTCGGAGTGCTTTTCAATAAGATCGCTAGTTAATTTGAGCGTTTTAGTAGTAGGGTCAGTTTTGATCTTCCTATAAGTATTTTCCTCCGATAACAGTTGTTCTAATTTAGAATTATAATCTGCAGAGTCCTACCACCGTAGAATTACCTTTGTCCGCTCGGAGAATGTTGTAGTTCTTTGTTGTTGCGTAAGTCGTTAAGTGCAATAACTTCATCATAGGAAGATTAGGTTTCAGCACTTGCTTCACGCACATTGACGAAATATCTCGTCGGATGCCTCCAAACCTTCCTTTGTACTTGATTTTAAACGAACAATCCTCCACCTACGTACAATTTGTTCATACGGATACTTTCCAGCGGCCGTGGTCACAGGGTAGACTGAGATAGTCATGCGTCTTCTTGCCAGTGCTGAAGCAGGGGTTTCCAGATCTTAATTTTATTAATTATTTTAATCTGTCTCCGACCTATGCAAAATGAACTGATTTTATCTGTATAGCCGGCAGTGGTATTATGCTTGGGTTTAAATTTTAATTTATTAATTATGGATCCCAACGGTGGTAGAACCCAACCATCTTCTCTATTGAAATTTGGATGTTTTTTAATCTCAATAGCCTCACGGATCATCCTTGGTAGGAATCGGTGTTCTTTGCTGAGGATTTGGTCGATCAAATCTGATGTAATGGTTTGGGTGATTTAATGTGGTCACCACTGCCGACTTGTTGGAGTCTTCTATGTTTAATATCAGCTATATGTTCCTTCACGCGGAACGAAACAACAGAACCAAATGGTTTAAATTTTACTTATGATTTCCAACAAGTACTTGTATCATTGTACGAACTGTGAATTCTCCAATACGGTGAATACATTGAATAGATTAATTATCTTAAAATAAGCCGATAGACATTATTAAATAAATGACTTTTGCGATTTTATCGCGTTATTTTACATTTAAATTCCGACGTTTCGAACACTTTCAGCAGCATTTTTTTAATACGGTAAAGATTTAAAAATTTCTTTCATAGACAACAAAGCATTACATAATTTGCAGTAGTAGGACAAATATTTATGTTTATAAACTTGGGAATTCATTATTTTTCTTGCAAAACGAAAAAACAAACAAAGTAGATGATATTTGTAATGAATAATTAATAAATTCTATAACGTTAATTGAAGTATTTCTATTCCTCACAGTTAAGCCTTTTAAATTTTCTTCGGAAAGCCTTTTGTTAAGTACATTAAAATATGATTTATTTACCTCTTAAAAAGCCTCTATTAAAATTGTAATAGATTGAGCTTCATGTACTTTATTGACATTTTGATTAAAAATACTAAACATAATCTTACTTATCATCATCATCACCATCACCATCAGCCTTTGATAATCCACTGCTGGACATAGGCCTCTATCACCTATCCATAAGAAGGGTTTGGACCGTATCCACCACGCTGGTCAATGCGGGTTGGTGGTGGACCGACTTTTACATGCCAATCCGACCATGGATCATCTTACTTTTCAGACAAATGGGTGATCAATGCCTAACCAACTAGGAAACAATAATGAAATTTGAGTCCCGCAGGATTCAGAACCACGACCTACAGTTCTAAAGCACCGCCTATACCACTAGGCTGCAGGGGCAGTATCCGTTTATGTCATTTACATTAGTCCTATCAATTTACACTGAACTAATTAAAACTGGGCACGTTGGTTTTAATGTAAACAATAATCATATGATCATAGCCTTTTTTCTGGGTCGAAAGCTGAAATTAGAGTATCCTACATGAAGTACATGCAGTACTAACTGTAGTAGAAAACTTGTGATGAGTGTTGTTTATAAAAATACAATGGTTGATGTGCGTTATTTTTAAAACATGGATATTATCGCTCGCCGATTGGAGGCCGTTTAAGACGAACAATTAGGTTACATCATAGGTTTGGTCTTCTTTAAGGTTTCCAGCGTCTGCAATTCAACCGCACAAGATTATGATTTTTTGTCCTTATTTTTTTCTTCTTAATACTTAAATATTTTTTTAATTATCTATAAAACCTTATTATAAACAAAGGTAAGGGTAAAGAATTAAAAAAAACAACCTCCAAATATTAGGCACCTAAAATACAGCAAATTTATCTAATTTTTAGACATTTACATCTTTACTGAGCCTAAATATTTCATGACAGATTTTATAATGAATCGAGTTTTAATCATGTCTTATCGGCTTATTTCAAAATAATCTATCTATTCAATGTACTCACTGTATTCGACATTTCGCAGTTCGTACATTGATACAAGTACTTGTTGGAAATCATAAAGTAAAATTTTAAACCATTTGCAAGCGCCAGTATCACTAAAGTGGTATTATTTATCATTAACTTGCTCAAAGCACGCCATTTGAGTGCATTTACAGTTGCGTGATGTCAAGTAATACTCCGATGTATGATATGAATGTGTAGAAATGAATTTTTGCACTGGAATATTTTTTTTTTGTGAAAATGAGAAATATATGTATTTATGTAAGATAAGTTGTTCGATTAAATTGAAATATTACGTTTGTACCTCTAGGTGACATTTTTAATAACATAAACAAGCTAGCTTTTAAAATAAGAAGAAAAAAACTAACACATTTTGCATAGTTGAGGTCAATTTCACAGTTTTCTGCGTAGTTTCTTTTGTCGTGCTTTTGTTTAAGATTAATTTAATGTAATTTATCAAAACTCATCTAACGGTTATCCGGTAAAAGATTTTTAAAAATTTCTTTCGTAAACAACAAAGCATTACATAACATGCAGTAGTAGGAATTCATTATTTAGTAGTAGGAATTCATTATTTCTTGCAAAAAAGGAAAAACAAATGTTTATAAACTTGGGAATTCATTATTTTTCTTGCAAAGATGAAAAACAAATGTTTATAAACTTGGGAATTCATTATTGTTCTTGCAAAAAACGAAAAACAAATGTTTATAAACTTGGGAATTCATTATTTTTCTTGCAAAAAACGAAAAACAAACAAAGTAGATGATATTTGTAATGAATATTTAATAAATTCTAAGTAACGTTAATGAAGTATTTCTATTCCTCACAGTTAAGCCTTTTTAAATTTTCTCGTGCTAGCCTTTTGTTAAGTACATTGAAATATGATTTATTTTACGTTAATAAACAAATTTAAAAGCCTCTATTAAAAATTTAATAGATTGGAGCTTTGCGTACTTTATTGACATTTTAATATTGTAAATAATATTTAAAAAACACTAATAATGCTTACTTATATCGGACATGACTTTATTATAGTAGCTACAAAGCAGACAGCTTTTACCAGAACGTGTCTAAGGCTATCAATAGTCGTCGGATGTCTCTTAGTCCAAACCGACAAATATTTTAAGATTTTGTTTTTTACGTTACTTTGCCGCGCATTGTGTAAAGTGAATCAAAAAGGCCACGTATTTTATTCTTGCAAAATATTTGGGTAATTGTTTTTTTGACACGTCATATATTTCTTTACCATGGTACGCTTTTGTTATTAATAAACTACAATCATAAAGTTACTAAAGATTTAATTAAATATTTTTATGATAGATAGATAGAATATATAATCGTTGCCAAATATGTACATATCAGAATATAACTGATATCAATTATAAGCGAATATATTGAAGCGAGATTTAATAAATATCAAAATGAGTAAATAAAAACTAATGTCGCTGATAAATTATGTATCCGTTCATAGTATTTGCATTAGTCCTATCAATTTACACTGAACTAATAAAAACTTGGGCACACGTTGGTTTTAATGTAAACAATAATCATATGATCATAGCCTTTTTCTGGGTCAGCTGAAATTGGTCCACATAAGGTCCGAGTACTAACTTTTGTAAGTAAAACTTTGATGAATGTTGTTTATAAATAAGTCTAGATTAATCCTTTAATTCTGGTCTCTTAAAACTAAGAACCCATTTTGAAATGATTTTTCTATTATATCTTATTAATTGACGTCTTTAGTTTAATATAGATTTTAAATATATTTATTTATTTTACTTATTTTTTATTATACTCTTTTTCGGCAATTTAAATAAATTCTAGTTATCGTTTAACTGGCAAAATCTGACAATTGCTTTTTTCATCATTAAATTACGAGACCAGCAAAAAGTTCACCTGGTAGTAAAAATAACTTCCTCTCGTAAAAACGATGGGAAGTCTCCAGTCCACGCGCCAAAACGATTTCATATCGTTTGCAATAATTAGTCTAGCTAGGCACCGTAGCCAGACTAATTGTTAGGTAATTGATAAGCGTTCAGGTCAGAAGACAAGGTTTTTGCTTGACCCGCTTTCCAGTAAAAATAGGCATTGCTGAGTTAGACTTGGGCGGACCCGTGGAAAGAAACGACAATAATTAAATTCTTTTATTTTCTATTGGTAGCACAAAGGTTTGATTAATAGTGTATTATCCCTAATAGCAGTTCCTTACTATTGATGTTACTTTTATCAGGTGATGTAGTATCAAACTGGATTACAATGCTAAAAATCCTTGGCCAATATTTTGTCAGAAAATAAATTTCTTCGACGATTTATCAATGTCGCCGCTACCTTGCGATAGGAATCGATTCGCATTTTTAATCGTTGACGATACTTAAAGACGGTGGTCTCTATGGCTAAAAGTATAAAAACACAAAGTGAAGCATATGTACGGTTAAGAAAAAAAACTTCTAATAATTTATGTTAACCTACTTTTTTTAAACAATAGACATCGTAACAACCCATTAAAAACATTTGAACAAGCTATATAGATCATGTAAATGGTGATTGGACTAAGCCTCGGAATCCACAAAATAGTAAGACAGATCAGTCCAGTTTTTGCGCGTTACTCGCCATCTATACCCTGGTTTACTCGTAATCCGCTCATGATATCATAAAGGTCTGAGGAATAAATTATATAGGAATTTACAGCTGGAATCCGTAGGATAGTCCACTTTTGTGGAAGAATATTAGTTGTTAGTAAATGTTCTTGTCGTACCCTTATGTCTTTCAATATATAGAACAAGTAACATAAAGGTTTAAATAGTAACGGTTTCAGATGTTTATAGATTATAGTTTTAATAATAAAGAATTTATAACTAACATTTGAATAACACTGCATGTGGTTAAACCGAACTGCCTAATACCAAATAAATTTATAGTTGACGTTGATAGATGACACTTGTTCCATTACACGTCTATCTTGGTAAGGTACCGAAAAGTGCAATTTTTTATAATAAACTAAAATACTTTTATCAATGATGGTAACCATATTGTCTAGTTAAATACCGATTTCTTTTAAAATATTAAGACAGTTTCTTTCTTATAAAATAGACATTTATTTTTCAATTTATTATCAGCTCTTACACATATTGCTTTCAATAAACTTTGATTTCTTACGTCATTATTTGCATTAAAGTGAAAATCACAGAATAAAAGTAATTTAGATAACCAATAATATGATTTCTATTTTTAGGAATTTTTTGTAACAAGGTCTGTATATCTCATGACAGAAATCTACAGTTCTAACTCAATTTAAATATATTACAAAAATTGGATATTGTAACAATTAAAAGCATTAGTAGTTATAGCATTAAACTAATTGTTAATTTTACGTAGTTAAAAAGCTTATTCAGGGTTTTACATTTGTTATAAAATTTTCCTAAGCATAATTTCAAAGAAAATCTATAAAAGCGTAATTGAAAAATTGAATCTATTGTACAATAATTAGTATACTATGTTTACGTCTATTCTTTAAAATGAAGCCATGCCACGTAAAATTAAGGCTCAATTTAACGCTAGGCTTGAATTTATTTGTACAAATTAGCCATCCGTCAAGCCACTTAACAGATTAATCCGCTTATCACTTTGAGCTGCGTCTCTTTTTATAATTGGGTCACGCTCAAACAGAATTAAACGAACTAATTACTTTTCGGCACAAAATCAATTTAACATAACATTAGTTTTGTTGATTTTATAACGTATACTTATTTTTTAGAATAACTTCAGCTTTAAACACTGTTTTCAGCTTGTACGATGTCCTGAAACACAGATTATTTTTATTTATATATAATATTTATGAAAACTTTAAAAATTGAGTTTTTATACTCAATTTTTAAAGATTTCATAAATATTATTAATAAGCTCTGTAGAG
This sequence comes from Lamproptera curius, assembly GCA_029286875.1. Taxonomy (NCBI): domain Eukaryota; kingdom Metazoa; phylum Arthropoda; class Insecta; order Lepidoptera; family Papilionidae; genus Lamproptera; species Lamproptera curius. The sequence continues at coordinate 91,679 of JAGSMT010000412.1, read as the reverse complement.
TCGAGTCAGCCCTGAACTAAGTTTTTAAATTGACCTTCAAATAAAAGCAAAACGCGCAGCCTGTGGCATTTTAATTAGATTTGTCCGTCCACGAAATACGTACCTGTCACATTAGATGCAACACAGATTTATTTATAGAAAGTATATGATATCATATTATTTTAAAAATGGCATATCAAAGTATTGGATCTCATTCAAGATTTTGCTAAAACAACCGTGTAGATGCAATTAAAATTCTAGTACGGAAAATCTAAAATAGCGTAACAACTTCATGTTGACTATTTATATTAAGCTAATCATAAATATTTTTACTAAAACGACACTTAACACAAATATACTTTTGGGCAGTAAAAAATAGCCTAGTCGTTAAAACCAATTAATAAAGATTATATTTCTTGATTATTATCGTAGTTAAGAAATCAGAACTATATTTTTTATACCAAACATGATAATTTTATTTTCAACAAGATTTTATAGGAGAATAAATTTGATTCAAAGTTTAAAAATATTGAATATTAAGTACATGAAATAAACTTATTTGTTAAAGACTCTCCAAGACGCTCTTATTAAAAAAAATGTCGGAACTTGTTTGAAGTTGTTTATAGAACTACATTTAATATTAAGGAAACAACTCTCAGAAAACATCACCGTTACGATTATACAGACGGATAAAGCTATCAGTTCAGATGAATTACTAATAATTAGAGTCCGACCGAAACTGTTTTTCCGGCCGAAACCGAAACCGAAACCGAAAGTTCGGCCGTGTGCTTCAGTTTCGGCCGAAACCAAACCAAACCGAAACTCACGTGATCAATTATAAAAGTTCTTAAAATACTAAAATATGGAGCTTTAATGCCTATTATTTTGATTTATTTTAGTCTTGGAATGGAGACAGTATATTAAACGTGAGGTAATCGTTTATTTCAGTTGCTAATAATATTTTAATGAAACAAAATATTAAAAATATATTTTTTTTTTTTTTTCAAATGAATTTCTTATAGCAATATGAGTTGATTATAAATAAATTAATAATTGTGTCTGTTGCATTAAATACTAAGTATTGGTATTTTGAAATCTTACTAATTAATACTTTGGTTTGTATTTGTAGTTCGAGGATCAAAAGTAAAAATGAGATAGAATATAATGACTATGATAGCTTAATTATTTATTTTTCTACATAATCTCCGAGTCCACTTACACACCAAGTCCAGCATTCCAAGTTTCCAATGCTTCAATTCCTTTAAAAAAAAGGATTGTCTTCGTCCTGCAAAAAGGTCACCACGGCATCGTTTACTTGTTACATATAGTTTTAACACATGTTTCCTCTTAAGTATTGTATCAATTTGAAGAGAAGATGAAAAATAGCTAGGCGCCAGATCTGGTAAAGAGGGGGATGCTCAACCAATTGTACGCTAGCATGCTGAACGGTGGCCATCGCCAATGCCAACCTATGTGCCGGTACGTTGTCAAGATGAAACAGATCGCCCGTTCAAAGTTTGCCTCTTTTTTATCATTGACGGCATTTCTCAACCTCGGTATTAAAGCTGCATAATCTGTAATGATGGTTCCATGCTCCAGGTAATCAAACAACAAGATCACTTCGATTCCCAAAATATTGAGGCCATACCCCGGCCAGGCCATATACCACTGACGCCATGGCATGAAGATCCTTCAGGATAAACCCGTGTTTCGTCCACTGCCACAAAACTAGATTTAAAGTTTTAGAATCTTCTTAAAACTTGTCAACGATATCTTCGAAGTCGATTTTGTTTCCGATTCTCGCACCCATCTTGCAGAGACTTTTCTCATAATCAAAATTTGTGTCAATATGCGTTGAGTACCTCTATATGCAATGCTCGTTTCTAGGATTAGGTATGGTAATTCTTTAATCGCTAAAAACAGTTTTTTCGAATATGGCAGCATATTATTATTGTTTCTTGTTGATTACTGGCTTCGATGGACGTCTGCAACCATGTTCGTCTTCCGTATACGTTCTCCCTACTCGAAATTAAGAAGCCCACTTTGCGACAATTGATTAAGACACAGCAGTCTCTTCTCATGTTGCCTTTGAGCCGCAATAAATCTGTTGCGTTGTTAACTTTTCATAACAGTGGTTTTTAACGACAAGGTCGCACTTGGGTTTTCTCTTTTTTCGAGAACATTTCGCCACACATAGCAAACTACATTCAGAAAAAAAGTAAAGAGACTAGAAGTGTTTTTTATTAACACAAAACAAATCTGAGCTACATTTTCCAGTATTATTTGTATTTATTTCTTGGTTACCAAGGAGTATAACATAATTTAATTCGTCCAGCAACTAGACTGCGAGAAACAAGTAAGTCTTTTATGGGACAATATATACGTTTTTACAACAAAATCCGAGTAAAAGTTCAGAATTTAACTATTAATAAATTTATAAAGGTAGTCAAGGAACGTTTATGTGTAAAGGTTATTACGATATTAATGAATTTTAAAGATAACACAGCCTGGTAATGGAATAGCTCGCTCCAGGTCTTGTTTCAAAATTGCATAATATGTAATGCCGAATTATCAAATTGTTTGTTATTTTAAAGATGACATAAAAATAGCCCGCTGAGTTTCTTTCGCCGGTTCTTCTCAGGACTGAAGCGTCCTTTTCCGAACCGGTGGTAGTGTGTTGACAATCAATAAGCAAGTGTTAACTTCTATATTGAATAAAGATATTTGAGTTTGAATTTGAATATATATTTTGTTGTATAAAGAAATTGAGGCGGGAACAAATAGAGTGACTATTTGTTCCCTCCTCAATTTCTTTAATCAAGCTGGAATGTTTGTCTGAACTAAAATCGACTGATCATAGCTCGATTGTAGCAATGATACATTTAACTTTCGCGACTAATTTAAAATTGAAAACACTATGACACCAGTTTCGGTTTCGGCAAAAGTTTCGGCAAAATTTGGCGAAACCGAAACTCAACCAAACAATTTTGGCCGAAACTCGCCGAAACCGAAACCGAAGCGAAAGTTCGGTCGGACACTACTAATAATTAAAGGACAGTTTAATCAAAACAGGCAACCTCCTCCATGGCCTAGTTGTTGGCCCTTGCTTTATAAATCGAACTTTGTGTTATCGTTGTTTTGTGGATGGTTATGACAATTTGGACTAATCACCCAATTTCCTGAAGATGTTCCCAAAGGATAGCGGTGTGTTAGGGGAGGCCTATATCCAGCAATGGACTATCACAGGCTGATGATGATGATGATTATATCAAGGAATCAACATTTAAATAAAATTTGGGACTGATAACTATATAAACAAAAGTATTTTAATAGTGCTCCTGAGATTGTTTATGCTTAAAGGACAATAATGTTGCCGTAGTTTGTGCAACGTAAAAGGCAGTCCTGATAAAAAAAAAGTGTCTACCGATACATTAAACAACACTGTTTTATAACATTTTGGACTCAAGCATTAAAACTTAGGGTAGCCGGCGCACTTACAAGGGTGGTCCCATGGGTACACCTTATTGGTTTTCCTTGACAAACGACGTTTGTAGAAAAAAAAATTGCTGTGACGGCTATGGACCAAGGGAATATCAAACAAGGGTAACTAATATCTATTAAATAGAGTTTCATTTGTTGATTTATTAATACTGGTCCTGAATTATTAAAGGCGTAATAATGTGCTTAGTTCTAACAAGTTGACATTTACGCTGTCTTGTACGCTAATAAGGATTTTGGTAAAAACTATGTATTAATTGCATTAACCAACAGCAATTACTTATAGGTACGTCCAAATTCAAATTGAAATTATCTTTGTTGCTAAAATACGGCACGATGGTGGATGGTGGATGGTTGGACATTCGTAGAGTGGGCCGCTGTGGACTGGAATGAAAATGGTTGAAGATAAGAACCGGCGGTGTGGCATTGGTGGAGGCCCAGCAGGGGACTGACCGGGCTAATGATTTGATGATTATGATGATGACGGTACATTTCAGGTCCTTAACACAATTCAGTTCCTCGTATTTTATCCACTGGCATCCAAATCATTTTATTTTCATTCAACTATGATGTCCACTGCTGGGCTAGACCTCCCCTTATTTAAATTGGAAATTTCTTTTATTCAATTGGAATTGTAACGTTGCTTATTGATTGTCAAGGGACCCTACCACCGGTTCGGAGTAGGACGCTTCCGGCCTGGGAAAAATCGGCGATAAAACTCCAACGGGCCTTTTTGTCATCTTTTAAAGTAATCAAATATTAAAAAAAATATTTAATAATTGCAATCTGGCATATTTAAAAGGATATTCAAAAATGATGCAATTAAATTCACAAAAAGTTTTCATCATGACCTTTTTTTTAATACCATAAAAATTTTAAATTTAAAATGCAGTGGAAATCCGGGGATAAGTTTTTGGTCACCCATCTTTTTGACAAAATGGTTATATTCTTTTTTTGGAAATAGGTCCATATTTTTAGAAAGGGAAATTAGACTTTTATTTTTTATTCTGTTCCAATATCATTTTAACCAATTTTGCAAGTATTTTTTTTTTTTTTTTTTAAAGCTTACGCGGCGGACGACAGTCAGGCCACCTGGGTGGAAAATGGTCACCGACACCCGAGACATTAGCCAAACCCGTGGTATCCCAACGCGCTGCCTACCGTGAGACATAGGGTGTTAATCTCGTTTACCCAGGTAAATGCGCTGGCTACGGTGCCCCGAACCGGAACACAGCAGTTTTCCTACTGTTTCGCGGCGAAATAGGCACCGCCGGTGGTCCACCCAGACGGTCTCCTGTAAAGGGGACCTACCACCCAATCCAAAAAAACCCAGGGGACCTCCGGTCAATAAACGGGGACCTACCACCGGTCAAATTATGGCCACCACATCAAATTTTGGTATTTACCCGTATAAACTCTACTTTCCATTAAGGACCTACACACAAGTAAAAAATATGAGACTTCAAATAGTGTGTAACTATTTTTCGCAATATAAGGTAACAATTTTAATATTGAATGTAAATTTATCTTGTTTTAGGTATTATTTTTTATAAAACGACGTATATCAGACTGACCTTTATATACATAGAACGAAAAGACAATGTGTAACACATGTTTGAGTTTCTGACTTTACAGCGATTGCGTTCTTATTTGTGTTGTAAATTTTGTTTTTAAATTCAAATATAAATGTCATGTTTAAGAGATATTCAAGAACAAAGAAAACTTAGTTAGCTGCTGCACACGCTTTTTATATTTTGGAATCCGATTAGCACAAGTAGCTAAGAATTCATCTCTGCATACTGCCCTAATATAAGTCTATGTGTCCAATGCAAATAGTTATTATATATGATATGAAAGATTTTTAATACGAGGTGCTAAATATTATATAATATTTCTAATACAGACTACGTGCCCCACGTAAATATTTTCGTCGACAACTTCGAGCGCAGCACTTCTAACAACCTGTAACATAGAAACGATAGGTGATATTGAATTATTGATTGATATAAAAATGTTTGATTTGATTGATTGATTGATTATTGTTTTTTTAACATTGGAAAAGTTAAGAAAAAAATATTTCATAGAGTTTCGAATGCAATCTGAAAAATATTATTTTTTCTTTTGACATTAATAATTAATGAGTTGAAGTTTATTTTAGTACTTAGACAATAAATAAGTGACAACGCAACAGAATATTTGCTGTAAAACATGTGCTGTGTTTTAAATTTTTATTTTTTTTGCATCAGTTATCATCATAATACATCAATCAGTTATGTTATTTATTTATTTACACTTCTTGAACAAAATCAGTACAATAACGGATTAAATGCTAAAGGCATTCTCTGCCACTCAACCCCAGTTATTATATTAAGCATAATAAAAAAAAACATTTACAAAATTTATTTACGTTTTAAACTTATTAAATAAAAATATTTCACATTCGTTTTTTCTGTAAGACCCAGTTTATAACTCTAAGTATTATTAAAGCGGATTTACAAACCGATTACGTTTTGTATAAATCACCATTTAAAGCATTCAAGTGCAAGCTCGGAGTATGCCAAAAAGTTTTAGCGATCCTTTTTAACTCGATAGAAGTTTAATAGGTTCAAAATTGCTCTTTTATTATAGTTCTTTATGAATAAAGTGGCGGGTATTATAACTACACGGCTGTTAATTCAAAAGGTTTAAGCATTTTTCAAACGAAGACGATATTGATGTTAAAATTTACGTTTTCGCGGTAACGTGGAATGTGGTAAAAATGTAAATATTACATAAAATTATAAATGCAATAAAGTCTTTAAAAAATCTTTAAGTCCCTTAAATAAACAAAACATAAAAGCAAATTAACAACGTAATCCAATCAATGAAATGTCAATAATTTGATGACGTATTTTTGTTTCTTTTTTCTTTTTTCGTTATTATGGACATAAAAATTAACATAACATTGAATTTTATAAGCGTGGTGATTTTCAATAGAGCAAAATGATAACGTATAATGAAATTCAACAACACGGAGTTTTGTTATTGTCACCGCCAGGCGAAAGTTTTTCCTCCTTGCCACTCTAATGAAAAAAATATAACAGGGCTTTGGGTAAAAAAAATACTCTTAAAAAAGGTTCTTGGCAAAATTACAAATAAATACGTAAATAAATAACAATGCTGAGCCTTTTCTATAAATATGATATAAAATATTAAAAGTTAAAATTAATATTAAAACTTTTAACCAAATACTTCATTCTATATTATTCAACTCTATATTCTATACTAAAATTCCGTCCTTCCATCTATACTAATATTACAAAGCGGATTTATTTAGGTTTTTATTGAATATGCTCCGAAATATGTAAATATTATTATTATTATAATATATGCTCCGTCTTTGACCAATGTGTGTGCACTGAGACATGGTCCTTACTGCCGCCGTATGAGGAAGCTCCAAGTCACTCAGCGAGCATGGAGCGGCTATGTCGGTATTTCTTGCGTGATAAAGTGCGTAACGCAGCCATCCACAGAAGAACCATAGTAACCGACATAGCCGCAAAATTAGCACGCTGAAATGGCAATGGCCGGCCACTTAGCTCGTAGAACCGATAACCGTTTGGGAAGAAAGGTTCGCAGTGGCACCTCGTACTGGCATCGCGTGTCGGACGACCTCACCAGATGGAGTGACGACCTGTGCAAATGTCAGGAGGTCGATGGATGGGTAGGACAGGATCGTACCTCTTGGCGACTTATGGGGAGGCCTATGCTCAACAGTGGGCTTTGAACAGGCTGAAACGACGCGACGACGACGATGCTTCGAAACAACTGAATCTTTCAACTTACATAAAATAGTGTGCGTGTAAGCTTGTGAACGTTTACACTACCTAACAATAATAATATCAATAACTAAGTTATAACAAGATACAAGTTATCAAAATTTATTTATCGCTTTGTTTGTAGAAATAAATATCATAAAGAAAGTTGCATTTCACCTTTTCATGTCGGTGAATCGTAAAATATAAATGTGATAATTTTCCTCTAACGCGCCAAATGCGGTAATAACGTAACGAATATAATATAAATATTTTATTTAATAATAATGTATATATTTTGATTATTATCTCTTATTAACATAATGCTTTAATCAATAAGAAAACCTATAACACAGTAAAATTATATATTGTTATCTATTTGGTTTTGAAAACAATCGTTTTTTTCTGAGCTCGAGAAGTTTATTGTTTAATAAGCTTTCAATATAAATAATAACTCTGAAGTAAAATTTATCAGTGGTATTTTGTTCCAATAAAGTCTTCAAAATTTTACATTTACTTGTCAGTTGTCAGTCTCTCTAACAGACTTCTAATGATAACATTATCAAAGAGTCAACTAATATAAAATTTATCAATAAGGAACTGTATTAGTTTAGATAAAAGCTTGCGTAGGTTATCTTTATAGTTTCCTATTAGGCAAAAGTATTGAGAATAAAATAACCAAGTTTTGTTTTTAAATATTTTTTATATTCGTCTGTAACTTAATAAATGATCTTTTGATTTCGTTCTTGTTAATATTTTTTCACCTCAAACTTATTATACAGAGGAAGTAATGAGATTCTCTTTACCGGAGCTAACCTTGTTTCCAGTACTTTGATCTTTGTCGGCGTATTGGTATTTCCCGTGTTAATTTATTAATGTAAGTAGGAAAACTGTAAACACTCATTTTAATAATAAGAACGAACTCTGAGTCTGCAATACCGATATTGCGACCGCAAAACTATAGCAATTTTTAGTTTATGCTTAATATTGAATCAATTATTTTAGTGTATAGTTTATCTTTACATCCTTACACCGTTCATGCAAGTAAATAGATTTAGTGAACAGATGGCAGTCGCTTGCCGCTAATTAAAGTTGATAGTCACAGAAGGAGAGAGTAGAAGACGCAAGTAAAGTAAAATTGGAGCTTTCCTGCGACAAGACCATAAAATTCTTATGCGTTTTCTAAAGTTCCATAACGAAAGAATTACCAAAATGTTAAAAAACTAGTTAAGCATTACCATTCTTTATTTATATGGCCTCGGATTTTTTATTTCCACGATGCAATAACCTTTACAATTATTTGCACGGCGCTGTTAGCTATAAAGCTTTATTCGAAAAGATTAAGTGAAACATGTTCTAAACGTTCTATATAAATCCCCCACTAGTATAAATTATTCGACCTCACGAGTTCAATAAGAAGATTAACCGAGTTAGCGTTCATTGAAAGCGTTCATTTTATTCAAAGGCTTACCTTGTATGAGGACAATGTTGATTCACTAAATTAAACGGTGATTTATTTCGCCCTATGTGCACTTCACTTAGATAATAAGAAACTAATTCATTAAAGGGGACCTATGGGAGCTAATATCTATCATTTTAGAAAAGAATGAAAATCGGACCACTAGCGCAGTTACGAGGTAATATATAAAAACAAACACATGCTCGAAGTGTACCCGTTCTTTTGGGAAATCGGTCAGACTAGCTCGTTATTTTATTACATGTCCATGAATTGAACCGCATTTATGCTCCATATTAGTTCGCCTCATCATCATTATCAGCCAGTGATAACCCACTGCTGGACATAGTCTCTAATACCGCCTATCCATTAGGGGTTTTGGTCCGTATCCCACCACGCTGGTCCAATGCGGTTGGTGGTGACCGACTTTCATGCCCATCGACGCATGAATCATCTTACTATTCAGACAATTGGGTGATTGGCCCAATTGCTAAACAACCAAAACAACGATGAAAATTTGTTGAATCCCGCAGAATTCAGACACACGACCTCGGTTTATAAAGCACATGTCACTACCACTACGCTAAGGATGCATTTTATGATTATTTAGCAGATTTCATTTATTATTATAAATACAATTACATCAACAAAGTACAATGAAACATTTTTTAATATAAAAGAAAAATTAGTTAAATGGTTAAGCTTCATTGGTATTAAAAATCTTTTAAACTTTTTATTAGTTATGTTTGAAAGCTTCGAGACATGTTGTTTTCTGCACACAAATATTTTACATTTTTTTGGATATACATTTTGTGCACATTAATCTTTAACGAACAATCCACTTAAGATGCTATTCTGAATCGAAATTTGTTTGCTATCGTTATAAAGTGATTTCGCGAGATTCAAACCCATGACCTCCGGTTTATAAAGCAATGGCATATACCGCTAGACCACGGAAACGGTTTACTTAAACTTCACTTAACAATCACAAAGTTATAAGCTAGCAAACTGCACGCGCGACGATTCGATTATCAAAATGTAATTTACTAACAAAACTTTTGCATTGATTTTGTTGTAGCACGCGAGTCATCAAATATGCATAAGGTATTTCCGATATACTGAGGGTTATACGAGTAAGAAAGCTTTATTCAGATATTTTGACGACGCAAATAGTTAAGAACATTTTCTTAGATAATATCAATCATCAATCATCAATCAAGATGGTCTGGTGCAAGGATTTTATCACGTTTGAATAAAATTTTATGAACTTACCATTACTTTTTTTCTAAAATAATACTGGAGTAAACTGCAATAAACATTAGAAAGTTCTTAAAACGACCAATTAAAAAAAAGTATTTAACCTGAACAAGCTGGCTTCCGTCCGAGTTTTTCTACATCAGATCATTTACAATCTAATAGCAGGTCCTATAAAAGTTCCTTCGAACTTTTGTACAGTTTTAATCACGATAGCTTGCAGCTCTACACAATCTACAATAACGAACCCTCTTACATAAATGTACCTACTCCAAAATGTTTATAAAAATATTACTACAGCAATAAAATTACAGTTGATTGGACCTTTATTTCCCATTCAAAGAGGAGTCGAACAGGGATACCCACTCACCCAAATAATTTTTAAACACACTGGAAGACGAATTCCGAAATAACTTTGAAGATTTGTTAGTAAGCATCTAAGGAAAATAGTCCATTTTTAAGAATCTCAGAGAGATGCCTAGAGCTCAAAAATCATTAAATGCGGACTTCAATTCTCTATACATTGAAAGGATATTTGCAGGCCAGCCGTTATGTTTTTAAGGATTCACTGATAAAGAAAAAAAATTCCGAATAATGAGTTTATGCTGGTAATTATCCGGAAAATATTACCTATTATATATATTAAATTACCTTATGTTCCTAATTATCTTATAAGACTGGTTCCTGTTTTGGAAACGTAATAACGTCAACCATATAAGATCCGTTTCTTGACTGTCTATCTGTTCGTGTATAATTAATTGTTCTCCGGTTTGGGTAAACCTAGCAATTCCAAATTTGTTATGCATATTGAGGGTGTATAAATAACATGAACTGTATAAAATCGTCGCGCGTGCAGTTTGCTAGCTTATAACTTTGTGATTGTTAAGTGAAGTTTAAGTAAACCGTTTCCGTGGCCTAGCGGTATATGCCATTGCTTTATAAACCGGAGGTCGTGGGTTTGAATCTCGCGGCGAAATAACTTCTATATAACGATAGCAAACTAAATATCGATTCAGAATAGCATCTTAAGTGGATTGTTCGTTAAAGATTAATGTGCACAAAATGTATATCCAATAAAATATAAAAAAATATTTGTGTGCAGAAAACAACATGTCTCGAAGCTTTCAAACATAACTAATAAAAAAGTTTAAAAGATTTTCTTAATACCAATTAAGCTGTAACCATTTAACAAATTTTTTTCTTTTCTATTAAAAAATGTTTCATTGTACATTGTTGCTGTAATTGTATTAGTTTATAATTAAAGAAATCGCATAAATAATCATAAATAGCATCCTTAGCGTAGTGGTAAGGGCGGTGCTTTATAAACTGAGGTCGTGTTTCGAATCCTGCGGATTCAAAAAATTTTCATCGTTGTTTCTAGTTGTTTAGGGCAATTAATCACCCAATTGTCTGAATAGTAAGATGATTCATGCGTGTGGATGGAGAAAATCCGGTCCACCCAACCCGCATTGGACCAGCGTGGTGGATACGGACCAAAACCCCAATGGATAGGCGGTATTAGAGGAGCTTATGTCCAGCAGTGGGTTATCACTGGCTGATAATGAATGAGGCGAACTAATATGGAGCATAACATGCGGTTCAATTCATGGACATGTAATAAAATATAACGAGCTAGTCTTTTGACCGATTTCAAAAGACGTACACTTCGGAGCATGTTTTGTTTTTATATATATTACCCGTTAATGGCTCCCAGTGGTCCGATTTCATTCTTTAAAATGATAGATATTAGCTTCATAGGTCCCATTTTTAATGAATTAGTTTTATGATTATCGTGAAGTGCCGATAAGGCAGAAATAAATCACCGTTTAATTTAGTGAATCAACATTGTCCTCATACAAAGGTGCTTTGAATAAAATGAACGCTTTCAATGAACGCTAACTCGGTTAATCTTTCTTATTGAACTCGTGAGGTCTGAATAATTTATACTATTGAGATTTATAGAACGTTTAGAACATGTTTCACTTAATCTTTTCGAATAAAGCTTTATAGCCAACAGCGCCGTGCAAATAGTTGTAAAGGTTTACCACGCTGGACATAGGCTCCCCGATGCAACCCTATCCATTAGGGTTTGGACTGATCCCACCACGTGGTCCAATCGGGTTGGTGGTGGACCGACTTAATGCCCATCCGACGCCATGGATCATCATACTTTTCAGACAACGTGATCGCCCAATTGCCTAACCAACCAGGAAACAAAATGAAAATTTGGGCCCTGCAGGATTCAAACCACGACCTCCGGTTTCTAAGCACACGCCCATACCACCAGGCCCGGAGGAGTTGTTTACAAGTTAAAATGAATTGCAAAACTTTGACAGACTCCGAGGGTGGTCTTTTGAATGCCGCTATGGTGAATTATTAAACGGCATAAACTAGCTAAAATAATCTAAGAGTTAAAGGTTTGAAGAAAATACAGGATCAAGAACAGTATGTAATCACAGGACCCTTTATAGAATGAAATGACTCGGTCCTATACTTCTATTAAATAAATTTTATTACTTACCGAAAAATGTCTACTATGAACGCTTATTAGTTTCAAGGGAATTTAATCGAAGTATTCGAATACTATAAATTTTCATTCTCGTCGTCATACTTAAGTTCTTATAGGCATATTGAAAACTTCATAGCTAGGTTCCACACTTGCACGCAATTCCAAAAGACCTAAATTTTACCAAAATATTTAGAACTAGCTGTTACAGGCGACTTATCCTAATGGAATTAAGAAACAAAGCAAAACTATCTGTAATGAATATTCAATAATTAATGTTATATTTTATTAATGTTAATCTTTCTAAAATTTTAAGAAGGATTAACTATAGGGAATACTTTAATGTAGTTAAAAAGAAAGCTTCTTAACTACATTGAAGTATAATTTATTTTATTTTTGCGTAATAAACAAATTTAACAAAAATACGCCTCTAAATACTTACTTAACTGGTAAAAAGGAAAAACAGACATTATTACAAATTGAAGGATTGGAACTTGTAAGTTGATTAAATTTTTAATATAGTGCACCAATAAGAACTTAACTTATCAAGAGTTTCTACAAAGCATATAAGAAAATGATTTTATAGAAGTGTTTGGACTGCCAAAGTCGTTGGAATGTCTCTTAATGCCAAAATCTGAACATAAATATTTCAAGACTTTGGTTTTATTTTATCTAGCGCACATTTTAAGCGTGGTTGAATAAAATAAAATTAATTATTAAAGTTTAATGGTAATATTTTTTTACCTATTAAACTTTAAGTTTAATGGTAAATATCTTTCAACGAGACCTTTTCCGAACAAAGGTAGTATGTTTAACCACTTCGAAATCACCCGAAATTCAAAGACACCATCCTCCTAATTCCCGAAAATACGGATCCATTTGAATGATAGTAACTTCAAAAGCATAAGGTCTTTAAATATACATGAAACTGTGAAGACCCCTTTTCTTTTCCAACTGGGTCCCAGATGGTGGGGGACCAGGAGAAGATTTTAAAGTTTCCCTATTTGAAAATCCATGTCATAATTATGGACATTAGCAATGAATATCGATTGCCTGAGCCTGTGGGTTGGGTGTTTTGAACCGGAGTTGGGTTCGAATCTGGGGACTAAAATTTTATTGTTTCCGTTGGTTAGGGAATTTGGGCCGATCACCCATTTGTCTAAAAAGTAAGAGATCCATGCTGGAGGGGTAAAAGTTCCACCACCAACCCTATTGGACCAACGTGGTGGGAATTCCAAAAATCCCAAATAAGTGTATTGGGAGGCCTATTCCACAGTGACTATCAAGGGTGTGAGTGATGATGGTTATCGTAGAACAATAATTTTAGTCATTTGAATCATAAATAATTTTAAAACAGTGGTTAATCAATTCACCGGGATTAGAAATTCAAATATCCGACGGTATTTTTAAATTCAAAAAGCAAAACGGCTTTCTGCCGTAAACTCGTTGGGCCCAATCAAAGTGGGAGTTTGTACCAAGGTGATTTTGGGCAGAATATGATTTTGAAGAATTACGTAGGCTGATGGACCAGGATGCATGGTTTGATAAAATAAATAAATGATAAAACAATTAAATTATTTTGATTTTACTATTTTCGTTAAAACAAATTACAAGTACTAATATTGTTGAAGTCATCATTTATAGTTTTATATGAGTTTTGCGATTTTTTGGTATAAGACAAAATATCTCAGCAAACATATCCCTTAATGCATTTATTTTTTAAGAAAATTTTGTTTAACTCAAAGTTAATTATCTTAAAAAAGGGTTTTTAAAAAAAACGGGTTGTTTAAATATATAATATTTTTAAAACTGTTCTCATAATTGTAAACCAGGTCCCTTTGTAATTTTACGTTATTAAACGACCTTGATACAACTGATTTTCCTTTGAAGGGGGCAATGGGTTTGGGCAAGAGCAGTGTGCCACAACGCAAAGGGTTCTCAATTCCAAAATAAAGGGAATTTGTAGTTTGTTGTTTGTAGATTTTCTGTATTTAATAAATGTTCAGATATATCATCAATAAAAAGTTTTTCACGAAGCAAAGATTTTATATCCTCATCCGATATCAATTCCGTGATAATTTTGAACGAGAGGTATCACGTTCAAGCTCAAAAAAAGCTAATGTAATCTATCTCAACCCAAACTTACCTTGGGCAGGCTTGAGCGGGAAGTTTTATTTCTCGTGTCACTTTTTTTTTTTTCAACGTTCTTATCTGCGTTATTGAAAATAATGTCAAATCTTTTAAAGTTTTTTATTTTAATTGGAAATTTAACATTTGCAAAATGTTATATTTTTTAGCCTTTTTTGAATAAGACAAATGTAATAAACGTTTAAATATTATTTTTAATTAGGTGCTTATAATTCATTTATCAGTTTTTATTTTATAAGATATATTTTTTTTCCCGTTATAATACAAATAATAAAAAATGGATAATTTAAACGCCCCATCAAACGATAAGGAAAATTAATTCTATTTCTGACCTGACTGCTTTTAAAATATTAGGATAATCCCATTAGGGTCCCCGGAAGATTATTGACAAATGTAAAGAGATTTATAGTTTGTTGGAAATATTCGGGAACGTAATTTTGACACATTATTTGGATTTGGTATTGTTTGGTATTAAAAAACAGGATTGCTGTTTTATTTTTTCGACTCAACAGAATCCAGTTATTATAAATATTTTATGTAAATTTATATCTTTATTCAAACCATCAAGGAATGGCCTAAAAAACATTATTTTGACATCTCCTTCAACAAAGTTTTGTCAAGTAAAATGGATAGCGTAATTTTCGGGAATTTAGAATAAACTTATAGTGTAGTGAGTGATTTAAAATTGAAAAAGGCGCTTTCATGCTTAAAGAAAAAGGTTTCCAGATAACGATAAACCTATAAATAGTTCATTCAGAAGACCCGAGCCACGAAAGCCACTTTATCCACCCCAAAATATTAAATGTATATATTTTTCATTGTCATAAAAGTATGATTCTTCCAAAGCATGGAAATGTTTTAATGTATAAAAAAATTTGTTTTATAAATTTTAAACCCCTTTTTCTTGAGTTAAAAATATTTTATTTAAAATAAGTTTATGAAAATTTTTTATCAATTATTTTAAAGACTATAGTTCAATTTTTAAATTTTATTTTTGTTTAAAAGAGACAAAAAAGTAACATAAAAAAAAACCTACATCCAATTGAGTATTTTTTGGATGGTCGATCAAAATTCAATTACCATAGGAATATAATAAAAACATCGTTCACTGATAACATTAATAATGAAGACCTTTATTTTTAAACACGAAGTTAATTTAACATCATATCATCAGTCCGGCGTCCACTGCGGACATGGCCTTCCTAATGACGCACCCAATTACAGATATAATAATGCAAATAATAAGAAATCACAAAAAAGTCACCAAAACTGAAACTTACCCACAGTCGCAGCTGACGGAAAATAATTCATTTTTTTTAATTTATAGTTTTATATTGTGATTTTAGAATATAAATAGAATGATTTATTATAAAGATTTTCATTTAACCAAAACTTCTAAATAATAAAAATTTTTTTCCCTTAAATAATATATCCTTAAAATAAAAGATACCAAAGCATCTTTGAGTAAAATTGACAATTTATTTTTATAAAGGACAGGAGATTCACTGGCTTTAGAAACGCTATTTGCAAATGTGACAATGGCGCTAAGAAATTGGCTTCATTTGACTTTTAATTGAAGAAAATTTAATTTTGAGGCCTGCTTTAAACCGAAATGCAAACCGTATCTTTCTTATTAAGTTTTATCAAAATAAATAATGCCATTTTTGGTATCAGATGCAAAAAACATAATCAAACCGTTGTATTCAAAAATCACCCCAAAATTGTAATTACATTTAATACAAAATATTTTGTTTTTTAATAAATGGGAAAATTATCGTTTTCATAATCAAAAACGTTTAATATTCCGATGAAAATTTGGTTTTAACAAATATTAACTTTCATCCTAATGGGTAAAATTGATCCCCTTTACCATAATATTTTAAAAAATTTGGATTGGTTTTTTAATATAGAAAAAGATGTATAGATTGTAACATCTTCTCGCTCTTAGAAATTATTCTGCGAAAATGACAGCATATATTTTGAACATTTTCCAATTGGCGAGGCAACGGACCTTGTTCGAAGCTTAAAACACCAAAAGCTCTTTCCCTACAGTTTATTGTTGTCTGAGTGTTCCCTAAAATTATAAGTCCAATATTATTGACTATTTTTGATTTAAATTACTTTGTATTCTGTAATATTAACTTTTAAAATGAAAATAACGTACAGTAAGGGAACTTGAAACTTATTGAAAGAATAAGTATGGAGCTTTGGATGATAAACACAAAAATTAATTGTCTATTTCTTAATTTATAAATTTAGGTTTTTTAAATATGTAAACTTTTTTGTTTTGTTCTCAAAATGTTTCATAAATTTAACAAAAGTTTTACAGAATATAAGTCAGTATTTAATTATACTATAATGTAGTACCTTGATAAAAGTTTTTGGTATATTATTCATCAAATGGCCAATTTCGGTTTCCTACTAAGATAGGCGTTTAATGAAACAGGTCATCTATCAAATCAAATATGCACATCGATATTACAGTTTGGGTTTAATGTCACGTGATGAGTTAACATGAACAGTTTTAGAAAGAATGGGTTTGAACTCTCTTTTTTATTAAACTTAATTAAGATATAATCTATAACCAATAAAACAAAAGTCTTTTAATCCCTTTTAAGTTACTATGGTCTATACTGAAAGCAGACAGAACAGACAAGGGTTCGTTTAAACGACAAATTCCTTTCGGGAAAAGTAAACATATGTATTTTTAAGCGTTTATTTTACTTCGGCCTGGGTACTGATGAATTAACCGTTCCGACATTGTCCGCATATATAAAAATTTTTACGGTTTTTCGAAAATTAAGGTTTTTTTATTAATCGACAATTTTTTTCAAATTTAATGACTATTCTCTTCAAATATTACATTTTGCTACTTTACTTGACATTTATATTTACCACTTGTAAGTTTTGTGCTTTTTAAAGTTTTATATAAGCATCAAATTAAAATTGCAAATGGATCAAGGAACAATTCCCCTTCGCAAGATAGGGAAACTTGACAATGTCGAAAAATAAATTTTTACAAAACAATTAAAGCCAAAATCCTTTAAACCCTACATTAAAATTTGGTTTTTATTATGTAAGTAGATTCGGGAAAGATTTTATTAAAACTGCCCGATCCTATTACCCGATTACGCAACGGTAAGAGGATGTAATAAATTGTTAAGAAGGGAAATATAAACCAAACCGTCTTTTTTATGCTCACGTAAAATAAGAGAATGAACAAATGAAAAAATATGTGCACATTGAAATCAACCGGGTAGTAAACCGGGTTCCATTATTGCTCAAAGCGGTAACATTGAAAAAAGCTTTTGGGTTTAGCTAGACTAATTATTGGTTAAACGAACATCGGCCCAGGCGGCGAGAACTTTAAGTCTGCCCCACGTTTTTATTTTTGTCATTCTCGCTTTTAATGAAAAAAAAATGGCCCCACTGATCCCAATTTAATTGATTATAAGAAAAAAAACAAATAAAATAAAAATTGATATTAATTTAAGCGTTAAAATTATTCCCTCGTATATCATAGGAATTTTCAACTAATACACGTTTTTAAATATAAGAATTAATTTTAAATACTGAGGATAAATTCAATTTATTTTTTAGAAAAAACACTAATCAATAGGTTGACAATAAGAAAGGGTAATGTTTTATGGGACATTTAATTTAACCCAAAAAATAAAAGGATAAAAATTATAGCCCTAATTATATTTTAATCAATGTATGCCTTGTTATACTTAATAAATGACATTGATTTGATAATTTCCCACAAGTTTGAAAGAACCTTTCGCCTTTAGTCCCTTTCAGGGATGAATTGGACAAAGGAGTCAGTTCTCGAACACCCTCTTCCTATGCGCTAATTGATGGTGTTTTCGATTTGCTGAACATGCACCTGGAGACATAAAGAGTTAAGACACAGCTTCAAGAAAACGATAGGAAGATTTGTTGGGCAATTTTAGGAAGTAAAACCATTTCTAACGTCGGTTATGTAGAATTTAAAAAAGGTTTTTCCAATGCGTACCCGGATGACCTACGGGGCTGAAACGTGGCCTCTGCGTGGACTGGTCCATACCCCGTAGCTCAACGGGCTAGGTGGCCATGTTGGTTATTTTGTCACATAAAATTCGTGAATTTATCCGTTAAAGAACGAATCGACATAGTGCAAGGACCGCTTGTTGAAGGAAGGGTCAATAGAAAAGAACGACCATGGGATGCCCTCCGTGCAGAGCCGGTTTTTAGCCCTGTATTTTCAATTTATTTCATTGTCTTGGCTTGTTTAAAAGGCCTATGTCTATTCCGTAGACGGAAAAAGCTGCTTATGATGATAAGATGATTGCCTATGACTATAAACTTTATTAGCGGCGTTAGTTTTTCGTTTACTGATTTAAATATACATAATACATGCATGCATCATATAAGTAATATATAACTTGCACTCTGATGTGTATATCTTTTATGATTTTAAATAAGTATGAAAAATAATTTACAATTTAATGAATAGGATGTTTTGTTGATCCGGCAATTTGGGCCGATCACCCAATTGTCTGAAAAGTAAGATGATCCATGCGTCGGATGGGCATGTAAAAATGTCGGTCCACCCACCAACCGGCTTTGGACCAGCGTGGTGGGATACAGTCCAAACCCCCTAATGGATAGGGGTGTATTAGGGGAGGCCTATGTCCAGCAGTAATTTCAATACATTTTTCAAAGCGAGGGTCACAAAATGTTACGTTAAAATAGTTTTTAAACCTTACCATGTCTTATTATCATTTATATATTTATTAGAATAATTTTTCTTTTCTCAATACTCCTACGTCGCCGACTTATTTGTCGTCCTTTTTCCAATATCTCGGTAAAACTAGCGTCAAAGATCTTCGTTCGTCAAATAACCGTCTTCTCTTTTGTCCCACTCACCGTACTGATTTCGTTCACAAGTCTTTCCATATTCAATCTATTCTTCTGTGGGATGCCTCTTGAGATCAGAATGGCTACAAGTCACGCTCAGTTTAAAGGCAAATTGCGCAAACGTTTTTTGAAAGAGGCGTCGATAGAGTAATTTTCACTTGAACGTAAAAAAACGTTTTTTTTTGTGTATATGTGTATTTATATATATATATATATATATATGTGTATATATTTGTGTTAATATTAATTTAATATGTATTTATTTATATTAAGTTTATCTTTGGTAGTTTTATTTTATACTATATATAATTTTAGATTAAGTTTTAATATTACGATGTTTTTCTAATCTTACTACACAATGTGTAAATTATAGTCTGTTTATTGCTTACTAGTGCACCTACGCTGAATTTTCGTTACTTCCCTAAGGTTGGCTGTTAGAAAATGCCTAAGGCATTAAGCCCGCCTGTGTACATTTAATTCTGCAAAAAATTTAAATAAATAAATAATTACTCAATAATGAAGCGGCTTTACCTATGACCTTGCTACTCAATGCATGTAACTGATAAAAAGCTTTGAATATTCCTGATTGCAATTTTTTAAAGTTTGCATCAAAATGCTTATTGTGGGTTATTTCGAAAACTTTAGTGTAGACCGTTATAAGGGTATAATTATGTGTAACATAGTTGAAGCCTATCTCTTAAGGTTTCACTAACGTTCGCAATTTATTCTCACGCGGTTTTGATTATTGACGCCGTAACTTTCTTCGTTTCTAAATTTTTTTTAAGGGAAGTCGGTAAAAATTGTGTATACAAACAGTTCATGAAGGTTTTTTATCATATTTTAGGTAATGTTAATATCTTTAAAAAAAATCAGTTTCATTATTAGCTTAGTGATGTGCTCAGAAGGCAGAAATAAATCACCATTTATTTTACGTTAACATCAAAGAGATCCTGATACGCAGGTTAGCCTTTGAATAACTTGAACGCTTTCAATGAAAGCTTATTCAGTTAATCTCCCTTATTGCACCCGTGAGGTCTGTTCGTTCGTTGTTCGTGTCGTTTATCAAAACGACTACAAGACAACAAGCACATGATGCGTTGTTATCTAAAAAAGTCACTTTATTTTTTTACTTGGTTTTAGTGTCGTGTTATGCCTATTAAAATTAATTTATTATATTCATCTTTAAGGACCGTACAGAATATTTCTTCGGTAAAATAGTAAATTGCAAACGTTAATACGGAGTTTTGTGTTAAGTGCCATGTTATAATATGGAACCACCAACTAAAAATATACCTGTAAATTTAAAATAATCTGAAAAGTGGTACCTGTGACCAATTTCTTTAAATATGAAACCATTTGCATAATTTTTTAATCCAAAAAGCTCTTTTTGATAATTAATACTAATTAGGTTTAATTAATTTCGTCAAATTTCGCTTTTGAACCTTTTTTACAACGAGAGATATTCTTTCAAGTTGTTGCTTAATAAATAGTTAATTTCATTAATTAAATAGTTACAAATATCAAACGTAAACTTATTAATATGTTATCTACAAAGTAGATAACATAAGCTCTTAGAGAACGTGTTTTTACCAGCCAATAGGATTACGAATGTTTCATATGTGCCAAAACTGGGCATCCAAATATTTCAAGACTTTGTCTTTTACGTAAGATTCCCAAATTGGGTAAGACACAAAAAACTTTTAATTTTTATAAAAGGTTCATATAATTGCTCGAAGAAAAGTAAGAACAACTAAGACTAAGACTAGAACTATTAAAAATAAAAACTAAATTATCGTCCAGGATAATAAAGTTAAAGCTTTAATATAGAATTAAACGTTTCGTCGCATTGACCTCTTTCACCTGAAAATCTGCTCTTTGGTTAGGAATTACACAAACATTTCAGTTTTTAAAACTCTCAGTTATTTTTTCTAGTTTTTTGTATTCATTCAGTTGAGTTGGTCATAACTAAATCATTGTTGCAGCGTCGTATTTTAAAAATGACATATTATTTTTGCCTATTTTTTTTCGTCCGTTATTCGTGACTTTCAAGTCAAAGGATTAAAAGAAACGAATTTGCCTTCAGATAGGTAGCACTATTTATTCTCCTTTTTAGGTTAATCATAAAATAAAACCTCGGCTGTATTGCTCGTTACAAATGCCGAATTTTCATTTAAATATTCCCCAGAAAGTAAGGTCTCAGTTTCTGCAGCACTTTAAATTTAAAATTAAATCCTCTGAAAGGAAGCCACGGGGGGTTTAGATTATCAATATAACCTTTATCCGCATCCTTCCCGAGTGTTGTTTGTAATGAAACTACAGTTTGTTGAATTCTCAATCTTGTTTTATTTAATTATCCTATTTAAAAAATTGTTAGAAGATTTTAAATTTCAATATAAGTGCTTATTGGAACTGTGTACCTTTCTATTTTAATGTAACTTAGATTCCAAGCGTTAAAATAACGGCGAAAATTTCTCTCGCATGCAATCTCGATCTCTTCTTCACAAAATCACGATTCCGAGCGGTGAATAAGCATTCAAATTGCCTTAATGTGCCCTTGTGTTTTCGTAAAAGTTTTAATTCAATTGAGATATTACTTACTGGTGCCTACGTAAATACTGTATATGATTAATGATACAATTTTTATACGAAGTTTTTACGGTCAGTGCCATCCCGTGACCATGGACCCTGTAAAGGGTATGAACCTTACAAGTTTTATATGTTTGGAAACTATATTTTCAATACTCATAGTTTATTACAGTTTATTATAAGTACGTGGCTTGTGAACATTTCGTTTTGAGGTAAAAGTTTGTCTTACATTTAGGAAAGAGCAATGGGTGAACCTTTTACGCGAATTATTAACTATCGGGTTTAATTAAGTATTTCATATGAATGTACGGTTTAGACCCTTATCATTTCATTTACTAAAAGTACAATTTTTGATTATTCAGAACGTTAAACTTAGTACCTAAAGTAAATATTTATTTTTGTTTTCTATTATATTAAATACTTAAGAAAAACATAATACATAACAATTAAAAATAAAATAAAACAGGCAATTTCTCTACTGAAGCGATACATAGTAAAAGTTGGTAAAAATTCTATCTGTATGCATAAACAATTTAAAGCATCTGCCAACATTACTTTATCACACTGTTATTTACGAAAATAGAAAACAAACTTTGAAATAAAACAATTCATTGTTATGTAGCAAACAACAGTCGCGTGAAATTCATTCAGATATACGGGGAGGTTATATTGTAGAACTGAAACGATCCCGAGCCGACTTTTAGGGAATTTATTTGTAAATTAACTTCCCAGAAATTGCGATTAATCCTCTTCTCCGGCGTCAAGAAACAACACTATCGCTACTAATCATTTGATCACTTCCTGATGCGTGACTATGCAACGAGTCGTAAAACAGTTTCCAGACGTGACGTTCACCGTATGGCCGCTTGCGAAGTGAGATCCCATCAGTGTTGTTTGTCTTATGTGATTGAGGTTATGCTTCTTGACCTGTATTTGCGTGAAGCTTTATCGGGATCATTCATAAGCTCGGTGAATACCAATTCCCTCGAACTAGGTGACCAAAACTTAAAAAATGGCATTTGAGATGTGTAGGCTGATTTTGAAAAGTCGCCTAAGGATCATCATCGTCCGGCATACGGACCGTGACGCTGGTGATCGGTCGACTGTCTAATCGGTTAATGGGGGCAGTGAGAACGCCCTGGAACGCGGGCGTACCTAGTATACGCGGCGTACTGGTCGCGCCGTGCTCTTGAGCGAGGTCAAACTAAATGTGTGTGTGTGGGCTAACCGTACTGGTATGTGCAGTGTCGTGTGTCGGTACCCCCGGTGGACATTCCATCAACATTCCATCAAGATATTTTACGAGGGCGACGTTTTCTAGTTGAAGCATCTCTGACAATATCAAATATCTAACAATAATGTAACAGACCCTGTTTGTTAGTTTGCTGCATTTACCATCAAAGGGCTGTTTTGCGTGTCTATTTTAGCATAGAATTTTTTAACGATTTCTTTTAATTGAGCGCATAAAGTGGGCATCTTGCAATCGCTATGCAAGTCGACGTTTCGTTGCTACGATTGTGCTCAAATATCTATTAAACGACTTATCATAAAATTACTTAAACAAATGGGAACAAATGTTATATCTATCGTTTAAAAAGGATATACAAAATCAGACCACAAGGAGCGGAGCAACAAGGTAACATATACAAAAAAACATACGCTCCGAATTGAATACCTCTTTCTTTTGGGAAGTCGATTAAATGTCCATGACACAGCCCTCCCCTTTTTTTTATTTATTTAAGTGGCAAGGCGAGGAAAATTCGCTTTGTGGTTAGCGATAAAAAAGGTCCTTTATATCCGCTAAATAAGTACCTCTTAATTATTTTTTATTTATTATTTTTGGACAGTTAAAATGTACACAGGCGGGCTTTATGCCATAAGGCATTTTCTAACAGCCAACCCTAGGGAGGTTACCAAAATTAAGAGTAGGGGCACAAGTAAAAATAAAACAAGCAAAAGCACGTGAAGTAGAACAAGAATTAATATATAATAACGGACTTCTTAAAATATATATAATTATATATTACTTATCTTTAGTATAACTATTAAAATAACATAAAAAACAATACGTACGTTACTCTGTAATATATTTCAATAACAGAAGAAAAAATGCACATTTCAAGTTTTTTAAATAAGCTCCTAAAATGGTTCACGTAGATTTTTAGCGTTAACGTCGACAACTTAAAAATATCTCTCATTAAAGAGTACAAAAATATCGCAAGTTTAATATTAAGTGTTCAATTTTACGATTTGCAATGAGGTTATCGCATTTAACAACAATTTAAAGTAATCCAATCACTTAAATTTTTAACTCAGTAGAAATAGCGAAAATGAACGACATATATTTTACGGTAACATCAAAAGACTTGCTCGTGATATCCCGGTTTGGCTTTGAATAACCAACGATTTCAATGCAAGCTAATTCGAATAATCTGTCTCATTTAGCTCGTGAGTTTTGAATAATTTTTATCAAAGAGAATTTCAATGCGACGATTTGAATTAGTGCGGCTCCGTTTGTACAAATTGCTTTACTGATTATTTGTGCCTTGCGAATAATTATAAAGTTCAATTTATGTATTTTTTTTAAATGCAGAGGCGGTAATCGCGATATAGTTCTTTTTTAACACCGTCCTAAATTGCGCGTGTTTAAATACTGTTTGAAATCGGTCATATTTTTTTGTTACTAAAGTATTAGTGTACTATAATTTCTTTTCCTTATTAGTTTTAAGCATTAAAAGAGGTAATTTATTTATGATGAAATCCACGTTGGTGGAGATGAACCTACAACCAAGCAGGTCGAGGGCTGTGCAACTTTAGGTGTGCAAGACTTCACCTCTTATTTTGGCTTAGCTCGAGGCTGCCATTTGTTTAACCCGTGAGCGTGCTTGATCGAGGGTGCCACGAGGCGAGCCTCGGCTCGATCAGCTTATCTTGTCCTTTCCTATACCCGTTAGCACATGTATCGAGGCGCTCCGTGGGCGAACCTGAGCTCGATCAGTTGCTTTTAGGACTTAATTGTGACGAGTTTTACCCGACCTATCTGCTCGGTGAAAACCGGCCGGCACGTGCCGGTACCCTGTGTACAGGAGGAATGGTTGCCCTCGTCGGCGAGGGCGGTATGTATTGAGTGGTTGTGCTTTTGCACCAGCCTGCATGATTGTGGTTTTATCGTCCGGTTCCAAATTGGCATGGCGCGCTCGCCTGAAGTGTTTATGATTTAGAGATTTATGCTTAGTACGTAGTCGGCGGCATCACGTACCAATTCGTTCGGATGCTGCGAAGCCGAGTCGAAATAGCGGATTGACGCTTGTTTAAGATACTGTTTAATGGTCGGTAATTCCAGATCCATGTGCGAGGTTTTCGTTGCGCAGATATAATGGCGCGCCGTGGCTCTGCGCATGAATCTGTTTTGTAGACTTGTAGTTTGTGAATATGATTCTTGTGGGCATGAGCAAATACAGGGCCTGGTAGGTCATGATAGGACGGATTACGGTTTTGTATAGCAGCACCTTATACGTAGGGATAGCTTGCTTTTAGGATTAATGAGGGGATATAGGCGGCCTAGGACAAATGCCGCTCTATTTTTGACTTTGGTGAGGTGAGGACCGAAGGATAAGGTTTTGTCGAGTGTTACCCCGAGGTATTTGGTTTGATCTACCCAAGGGATTGGGCAGTCAAGGAGGCGGATTTTGGATGGGAGTGAGAAGCGCTGCCGTATCGTAAATAGTACAGCTGCGCTTTTGGAAGGATTAATCTCAATCCTCCATTTCCGAAACCATTCCCCTAGGGTCGTGGCCGCGGCTTGGAGTCTTTGAGCTATGAGGATAGGACACATTCCGGATACATAGATGCAAGTATCGTCTGCGAACAAGGCGGTGCTTACGTGTTTGTGGAGTGGGATGTCTGTGGTATACATGCCCTGTATATGCCCTGTGGTACGCCGGCTAGGACCGGGTGGGGTTGAGATTTTGTACCCTCAACGCGGTAACGGAACGTTCGTTTCCGGAGAAAGTCTCGTATGATGAGTACGAGACGGTCGGGCACGCCGAGCTTATATAGCTTGTATATAAGCCCTTCGTGCCACACTTTGTCGAACGCCTTTGCCACGTCGAGGAAAAGGGCTCCTGCATGGTAGGCCATATCTCATTTTCGATTTGATATGTTCCGTGATGCGATGTATTTCATTGGTGCATGAGTGTTTGGCTCGGAAGCCGAATTGCACTGAAACTGGCAACCCTCTCGAATTCATAAACCGAGTAAGCGGGCTAGGATAAGGCGTTCGTAAATTTTCCCAAAACCCTTGAGGAGGCTAATGGGACGATAGTGAGGTAGGTAAGGATGGTGGTTTACCAGGTTTGAGGAATCTATAACACAGCTTCTTTCCAAGTGTTTGGAAAATACCTTGGAAAGGGCTGCGTTATAGATAAGGACAAGGAGGCTAATCAGGTGTGTTGGCAAGATTTTAATGACGCGGTTAGAAATTCATCGGTGCCCGGGCTTTCCGTGGTTTGAGGTTTTAATTATCGACTCGACTTCGGTCTCCGTAACCGGTGAAGCTAAATCGCGCGGTGGTATTTAATCAATCGGTCGACCTCGCTCTCTACCTTGCGGAGATGAGCGGCGTCCACCGGTTGAGTGCTGGTGTGCATTGAGCCTCGAGGCTGTCGGCTAGGCATTCGGCCTTTCTTCATCCAAAAACGCTGGGGTGTCGGTTTGGTTGGATTAATGGTGGCATCGCGGGAAGCCGGTGCCGCCTCTTAAACTTTGGAATTCGCCAGAAGGCGAGATGGGAAGGATGCATTTGCTGAGATCGTTATCCCACCGATCGTTCCTGAATTCAGCTATGCGCGTCTTGGACTGATGTTCAAGAGCACGTAACCTGCCTTCGTTCCGTTCGGTTGGATACCAATCATAGGCACGAATCGCTGCCCTCTTGCGTCGCAAGAGGTCCTTAATGTCGCTTGGCAAGGCCCAGCGGGGGTTTTCCTCCACTGGGACTTGTCTCGAGGAGGCCTCGACGACACTTTGGACGTGCATTGAGAGCGCATGAGCGGCAAGATTCGTGTCATTAGCGCTGTGCAGGACTTGAGGGATGGTATCAAGGTGTGGCGAGCTAGTGCAGTCTAGCTGGGACTTGAGTTTACGCCAGTCGACTATGGTCTTTTTAATGAGATTAGGTGAGTCCGCGGGTCCTAGCTTGAGCATTACGGGGCGGTGATCTGAGGTTAGGTCCTGGAGGACCTCTATGCCTCTGAAAGTGAGGTTAACATTTTGGAAAAGTGCAATATCAAGCACATCCGATTTTTGATGCGCTTGGTGTGGATAATGTGTGTGGTTCATAGGTGCCACAACACTGAAATTAAGCAGGTCTGTGAGGGCATCAAGCTCTCTACCGCGTCTACTTGTTAACGTGCTATTCCATCGGATGTGCTTGCTATTGAAATCGCCGGCCAAAATGACGGCGTCTCCTAGTGAGAATAGCGCTTTGAAATCAGATTCTATTGCGTGAGTGTTGTTGTTGCACGGCAGATAGACCGAAGCTATTGTTAACGGCGCGTGTCCAGTCATGGCTAGACGACAGACTGAGGCTTCTAAATGCACAAGAGTCGACGGCGTGTCGATTGCTACGCAGTGCAGTGACTTTTTGTAATATATGAGCGTGCCGCCGTTTTTTAGCGCCGCCTGTCATTTTGATTATATTATAGTTCGCGATTTTAGGATCGGTTCTCTAGTTAGAAAGTCTCCTGCACTGTAGAATGTCTACGTCGTTTTCTCGAATGAAATTTGATATTTCGGTCTTTTTATCGGCTAGACCGTTCGCGTTAAAAAGACGATGTTAATTGCGCGTGGCTTTAGACGGCCCGGGCCGTTATTACTATTTAATAGGGCGTACCCCATGTTGTCCCGAAATTAGTTCTACTAGGTGCCTATACTTTCGCTATGGCCAATCGCGCGCTGAAGTTTCCGACGACGGCGTCGAACTCCTCTGTTAATCTATCGAGTTCAGCGAAGTCGATTTGTCCGCTACTTGTTCGAGGTTGCTCCCAGCGCTGCATTGCTATGGCTGCGTACTGGGGCGCGCAAAGATTTGACAGTTGTGACACTGTCCTGGAATTCCATTGGATCGTGGGGTTCGAAGCTAATGCGACCGATGTCGCAGATATGTTTAAGGTCGTAGACCTTTTTCCCTCGGGGAACGCTCCAGGTCAGAAGGACCACGTTGAAGGGTTTTTGGTCTGCAGGGTGCTTGAGGGCGCATAACCGAGTATAGGGATATTTTCAGATTTTAAGAAATTATGGATTTCCTCGGTGGGGATCTCCTTCGGCAGCCCTTTGACTACTGTCCGAAGGACGCGCTCGTCCGGGAGCGCGTATGTATGGTAATAGTAGTTATTATTATTGAAAAATGTTGTGACTTAACGGTGCGCGGCGACCGTCTCTAGCTGGATTTTGATTCCTGTTGCGGAATCTGACGCTGTGAACTTAACTCTGTTGGACAGAGCTGACCGGAGCTCTGCCCATTTATCTTTAGATCTAAAAAGATTTAGGGTGGTTTTTGTCTCCGGGTGAGACGTTGTTTGGTTGCCGTGAGGCGGCGGTTGCTGTGAGGCAGCGGATGTACCTTAGCCGTGAGGCGGCGGTGGCTGAGGCCCTGGGGTTGGTTGGGCAGAAGGCCCTTGGGTGGCTGGGGCAGATGGCCCTGATGTTACCTAGTGGCCGAAAGTTCGTTAGCCGACGATTTCGGCGCTTTGGTTGGTGGATCGGGATTGGCGATGACGCCGGTGAGGGCCCTAGACTTGCGCTTCTTTTTGCGCGAAACTACTGAGAGAAAACCTCCCGCGTCGAGGTCTTCGGCTTCAGGGACGCCTGCCTACCTCCATTTCAGAGTCAGAGGTGGAGTGGTGGTGCTAGAGTTGCTGTCGGAATCATCCGACTGCTCCGGTGAGGCACGCGATTTTTAATTTTTCTTTTTCCCCTTTTTGGGGGTGGACGGAGCGGATTGGTTATTGTTAGCCGCGGCGAGAATGGCTGTACGGATTTCTTCCGGCGATTTATCCTCTAATTCCTCCATATTGAGGCCTATCCCCTCTAGGGCAACTTGCATGAGGTGCCACATGCTGAGCGTTTTTATTTACTGGGTTTTAGACGCAGTTTTATAGTAATGCAGCTCCCCCGGTGAGGCCGGGGGTCGTGCGACCTACCCTCCCCGCCCCAGTGAGCAGGGAGGTGTAAACCTATTAGCTAATACGAGCTCTAGCGCTTTAGGAGCGCTAGGTAAATGCCTATGTTGCTGCCTAGTGCAGCAAACTAACGTTAGTGGAATAACTAAAAATACCACGAGGGTGGTGAGCGTGTTATTTAACTAAATTTAAGTTTAAACGTGACGTGGCTTTATGTGGAACATAAACTAAAGTTAAATGGGTCCCTCATCTCAACAGAAGGACATGCGGACGCTATAAAGGGGAAAATTGAATTAATAGGCAAAATCGAGCGACTCACCAGACCGGACGGCTACACAGCTTTTTGCGCTCAGGCGCGTACGCCCAACGCGTCGACACTTTACACCGGCACACACTGCACTATCACTACACTGATGCGGCGACACGATGACTCGGCGACTCGGCGTCTTCTTCTCCCACTTGTGGGCGTCAGGGGAGGGCGTGGCCACGGTGGGCCAAGCGGACGGCGCAGGTAGCGGAGCGGATCAAGCGGGCTTGTCCGGTCGATCCGAGAGACTAGATGCGCACTGTTGTGTTGTTGTTGTCGTTGAAAAGAGGTAACGTATTGTTAACCTTAAGTTTGGTTGTCAGTAGGTGAAGTGATGAGTATTTTAAAACTACCCCCAATCTTTTAGTACAATAAAATATTTTCTCTCACACTATTTTTAATGAAAATTTATAAATGTTTACTTTCAAACTTTACATTTTTTTAAACCATTATTTATTTTCGGTTTGTCTGTGACAGCCTAAGTAAACTAAAATTTTATGGATGCAATGAAAATGTCTCAATATTTGACGCGAACTTGCATCAGGTTGTATTTGTTCTAGTTATTATAGCCTAGAAAAAATATAAGCAGTCGTATAAATAGCATTAAATTAAGATATGTTTTTGATTATAAATAGGAAATTTAATATTTTGTTGTTGGTTTAAAAAGTTAAATTGATGTAACGTAAGTCAAATAAAGTATGGCCGCAAAAAATAAATAAAGTAAAGCCGCGTACCATACGCGGCTATTAATTTGTTTTTTGCGCGTGTTTCCTTAAGTCACTTTATAACACCGGAAAACATTTTCTTTTTATTTTCTACGTGAATATTTTCCCATCGTGCAAATTTAAGGACGAATTATGAATTGGTACACTAAGGAATAAACACTGAAAACATATTTTTACGTGGCGATGTACTTGAATAAAAAGAGTATTCAAACGTAATACATTTTTTTATAGCTTTTGTCGAAAAGGTCGTCTTAAAAGAGTAGTCTTTAAAGAATACAAAAGTTCAACATGAATAAAAACAACGAATTATACTGCTACCATACACATATTATTTTCCATTCTCCTGGTTAGTAATTTAGATGGATCTGGAAAATAAAATAATTAATGAGTATAACACGATCCTTCGCTCGTATCTTGTATAATTTCTCGACGATTGGGTCCAATTAGGTCCAAAAGGTTAAAGTGTCAGCCACTTGAGTTATACTTCAACTCTGCTTCTGTTCTTTATTTAACCAAAATTAAATGCTATTTGAATGTTTTTATCGAAACTAATAAATGTGCAAGTTTCATTTTCTAGAGGACTTTGTTAACTATATTCGCTGACATACTAATTAATAGCTGCAATAAAATGCTTTTTACAATTTATTTTTACCAAAAATATGGCCTAACATCAAGCCTGAGATGGTGTAATGACAGGTAAACAAATATTTTTGTTTACATTTTTATCACCAGATTTTACAGTTACAATTTGTAAATGCCTTTTTCAAAGATGCAGAGGGATCTATGGAACATCAAGAAGTAACATCTGGCTGCTAAAATACAACTTGTAAGTATAACGAGAAGAATAAAACAAGAACTTAGACATGCCTGTTTTCCCGTCATATCTAATAAAAGTCATTTTAAAAATTGGCTATATCATCAAGAGAGCTTCTTACATTTTTAAAGGCACTAAAGAAGAAAAGTGATATCAAAGTACGAAAAATGGCATAGATAACTATGCAAATACAAACAATGCATAAGCAAAAATCACTTGGTAAGGACGAATAGACCTTTGTAACTCCAAAACTGTATATTTATGTCACTTGTTTGACTTCTTCACTAGTGGGCCTAGTAAATGTTTATATTATAAAATGTCCTTTTTTAACCCAGTCAGCTCATTGGGAGCTAGTCTTAATATTTTACTACTATACTTTCATATATATCAAATCAGATTCAGTTATAATTATAAATAATACCTTCGGAAATATAATTTTAAATAAATTTATATAATAGTAAAGTAATTAAACAAAATAAAATATTATCATATAATCCATGAATCTGAATTTCCTATCATATATAGTATCCACGTAAGCAAGAGGAAGCATGAGTTCTGGTAAATAATAAAGGAAATAGATATAAACCATACATTTGCCTCAAACACTTAATTTGACCCTAATCATTTAATTTGCAAAAGGTTAAAGGGTTAGCTACGCGGGTTGATTGCTCATTTCCTAACGCTGCATAGTTTTATCGCAATGAAATGTTCGCAAATTAATCAAAATCAAATTAATCAATCTAATTATCAGACGTTGCAAGTTTTATTTCATTATTACTTTTAAAGCATTCGTCTTAGAATGGAACAATATGCAAATATTTGTAAGATTTTCTTGTAACAGTTTTACATAAGTCGAAGAAGAGCCAAATGAAAGCAATAAAGGAGGGGGGGGGGCAAAATACACGGTTTGCATATTGGCTTAATATTGCGTGATGACTCTTTTGAAGAAAATAAATAATTTACTAACAGTCCGCTAAAAATGCGTAGATATATTAACTTAAGCAGCATAACAAAAAAATATAAACCAAAATTTTTTATTAGCCGTATCATGTAGTAGACGTTATAATTAATATTTATTCTTAAGCTTATTCCTTTTACGATTCTTTGTTCTCCTAATGTACGAAAGCAAACCCATTAAACGCACTTCAAACGTAACAAACGACTGACATTATTTATGTTGGTTAGTAGCAAGGGATACCGTATGTTTTGTTTGTATTAAGTTAAAAGTCGGAATCAGAAAAAATCATTTAGCAAAAAATGTTGAAGAACAGGGAATTTAAAATATTTTACAAAAAAATAATACATACCACCTAATAAATTATTCGTACTAAAGATGACAATGAAATATGTAATCTTTGTCACCATTGACTTTAACTTCCTGTTTTTTATATCTTGTTGTGGGCCACATGTAATATTTATCACCCGTTAGAAATAAAAGAATGTCTACTACGAGTCCAATGCTTTCAACTATATTACGCTGTTGAGGCGAAGAAATTAAGAAATACTGAGACAAAGGACAGACTTGCGTCGTAACATCAGCGAATTGATTAATTTTTTAAGAGGTTTGCACAGTTTGTATTCTAATGACGTAGAAATTGAAAATGGCCCTTTACGACATGTAATATAAATTTGCTCCAAATTGAGTATCCCCTACTATTGGGAAGTCGGTCAAAAATAGAGAAGTAAACGCCATATCCAGTTTTTTACCCCAATTCAGACACACTCCTAACGCCTTAATGTTTCGGACACATCTTAAATAGATGTCACTTTTCGTAGTAAGCGTGACAACTGCTATATCCGAAGTGTCGAACATGTTGAATAAGCGCCAATAATTTAATTTTATGTATTTTCATTACTGATTCTACTAGTAGAAGTTCTATTTATAAAAGGAGTAAGGTTATGTAGAGTTTTATTATGTCCTTGAGTACAGATTTAATGAAAAAAATTAAGAATTAAAATTAAGAAAGAAAAAATTGTGGCATAAATGTGACACGTCCAGAGTTTCATAAACGTGGTCATGGCTGTTAAATTGCAATCTAAGATTAGACGTTATATAAAATAACACATGTATTGTTAAAAATATGTTCCAAGTAAACATTTTGTTTTTTCAACATTATAGTTTGCTTAATTACCGGTAAATGAAAAATAATAATGCGCTTTATAATTCCTACGCTACTATGAGAAATACTTTTTTTTTCAAGTTCTTTTTAACAAGTCAAATTTTCACATTGCAATGTCCAAATGGTCGCAGATTAGGTCATATAAAACAAAGTTACTTTAATTGCTTATGCAATAGTTTTATTTGGCAAAACCTAAAATAAAGTCATCTTCTGTGCTCATACATAAATTAAATTAGAAATATTTGTTATGGCAAAGAAGAGTAAGAAACATTATATTTTATTCTTAACTTCGCTTTACAAAGAATAAACTAAACAGGTAGACGATGATACATTTCTTTTTTTTTCTTAACTCAGACATTATCTATGCTTTATCAACAATTTTCTTTTAAAACAGAATACAATGATTTACAAACATTGTTGCTCTTACAAAATTTGAAATTAATTTGGCTCGCACACTGGGTGAAATTCCTTCATACACATTAGATATTTAAATATTGTTAAATGTCTACAAACTTTGAGTAGCGCTGTTAGAGGTCCCCTTAAAGGCTTGCAATTGGGTCTCAATAGGATCATGCTAATATTGTTAGGCAA
Organism: Lamproptera curius; assembly: GCA_029286875.1. Taxonomy (NCBI): domain Eukaryota; kingdom Metazoa; phylum Arthropoda; class Insecta; order Lepidoptera; family Papilionidae; genus Lamproptera; species Lamproptera curius. The sequence goes on along the minus strand of JAGSMT010000412.1, from coordinate 57,821 downwards.
GCGTTCTGGGTTAGTTAATTAGAATACAAATCTCTCTTATTGTTTTATGCCAGATTTGGCTTATGTTATACTATGGCTTATGTGACGCCATAGTATAAAAAAGAAAAATCTATTTATAATTCAACGTATGGTTGATTTTTACTAACTTACTCCTATTTTTTAATAAAAATAAGTAAATACAGTTTACATTCTTTCTTTTTCTAGCTGAGAATAAACTTAGACTAACAAATTTGTTAGACACACTTGTGTCGGAGGCAAAAATCTCTCCCATACGAATACAATGTTTACAACATTGATATTCCACTCTTCATTTTCCTACAAGATAGATCTTTGTAACACGTAAAATATGTATATAAAAATCGAGAGGAGATATTATTTGCTATATACTTTATCTATAATACGTACAGTAAAATGTACGTATTATAGATAAAGTACTGGCTAAAGAAAGTTATGTATGTAACTATTTTTTATTGACTAAATGCAGTATGTGTATTTTATTAGTTACTTATTGAAAAATTTACTCTTCTTTTACTTACCTTCATACATGACAAACCAAGTACTTTCACCTTATAACTGCAGATTCGGTGAGGAGGGGATATTTGGTATACTATGATAGTTGTCTTTTTTTGCATGTTCTATATTAGTTCCTTATATATTCCCTCCACCAAATTATTCAATATGCGGATACAGCATTCACTTCATAAATATTCGCACGCCGTTCAAATCTACATTTTTATATTTAAACTATAATTTATTAATAGATCCGACATAAAATTATGTGTCAATGATACACCTTTCCTGTTTTACTATTTCATTAGAATACAAATTGCGCAAACCTCTTATAACAATAATAAATTGCGTGCCTGATGGCCTGGAATTTTGCGGCGCAATTCTGTCCTTTGCTTAGTATTTGGTTACTAACACATCTAAGCAGTGTAATTAAGTTAAAAGCATTGGTCTCATTGTATACATTATATTTATCTCTGACCGATAACTAACTCTGATAAATGTTATAAATAAAGCGGGAAGTTAAAGTTAATGGATTTAATATTTCATTTAAAATATTTGGCAATATACTTTTCTTTTTAAAACTTTGAGTTTGTGATTTTTTAGACTTCGACTTTTTACTTACTACAAACAAAACCTAGAATAACATATAGTTTTCCTAGAATAACCTTTCCTTGGCCATTAACGAATATAAACAACGTCAGTCGTTTGTTCCGTTCAGACTACGGGTAATGGATTTGCTTTCGTACATTAGGAGAACAAAGAAACGTGAAAAAAATTAGCATAAAAACATTTATACATAAATGACTAGCTGACCCCGCAAACGTTGTTTCGCCATGTAAATAATTTGATATGATAAATATTTCTACAAACCGGTAGACACACATGGAGTGGATAACTTATCAAGTGATAATAATTGATTTTTGATAAAAAATAATATTGACTTAAAAAGCAGGGGTTGGTCATAAATAAGTGAAAATTTAGAGTTGATTGCACTTTTCAATGCTACATAATAATAAAATGTTACTAAAAATTATCCCAAAAAAGTTTGAAAAGTAGATAGTAGGCGATTAAAAGACTTATTGAATGTGCTTAAAAATTTCGTAAGAATCAGTCAAGCCGTATCAGAGATAGGTGACAAGTAACATATTCTATGCTACACAATTATTAAGATTATGGATTTATATTTTATTACAGGAAATTTAAATTTTGCTGCAGTAGCTGATATACAGAATGTTAATTAATTATTTATTTACTTGGTATTATTTAAAGTAACGTTTTTTATAGATACATTAGGGAATCATTCTGTTTTATTTAAGGAACTTCCTAGTATCTTTTATAATATTTAAAACCGTCGAAATTACTTAAATTTGATACACAATGGAAGGAGTGTCGATGCAACATTTTGGTTCGAGGCAAGTTTTAATAACAGTTTGTCGATGGATATTAGAAAACTCTCTATTTGAAAGAAAATTTTAGGACTCTTACTTTTACTGGAGAAGTAATACCACAGTAGTCCAAAATGTTGTAGCAAAGCAGTAGTGTCCATATACTTCAATCTTCTGTTTCGAGAGCACTGGAGTCAGCGTAATTATTAAGACGTATTAACACATGTCTCAGAGTGGCAAGCGGAATTGAGGCATCTATCGCTGCGTTTTTCCATGGGTAGAGCATATTACATACCATCAGTCTCTGCTTGTCAAATCACTTTAATAAAAAGTTTAAGATTTCGGTTAATTTATAAGAAAGAATATTAATATTAATTACATGTATTTGTTTAATTATATACTAAACGTCACACTTGGCTAACATAACAATGCTATTTACGAAAATAGTACAACAGTAAAAGCAAATAAGTTCATCTCCTCTCGATTTCTGTAAGCATATTTTACGTGTTACAAAGATCTGTCTCGTAGGAAAACGACGAGTTGAATTAAAAGTTAAAAACCAAGCATCTATTTTATTAAAATTAGGATATTTTAAATACAATGGCTTCACGTATTTTGTAGCTCGAGCTTTGAATTTATTCTTATATATGAAATCTTTCATATAACAATAGGAGATATTTTTATATCAATTTGATGACCCAGAACGCTTGTCTAACATTATTAGGTAATCCTTTGGGTCCCAATTGCAGAGCTATTCAGGAGAGTTTAACAGTGTCAGCTCAAAGTTTGTCACTATATAAATATTACTATGTGCATTATGTATATTTAAACTTATTCTATTTTATTATATTGTATATATGTAAATGCCACCAAGCGTAAACATATTTAATAATTAAAATTATTTTATCTTTTTGATAATAAGTATTACAAAATAAATAAAAACCGATTTAACACATAAAAACCACTGAATATAGATAAAAATCAGTTCATCGCGGGATAATTAGGGTCACGTACTCGTACATGTAACGTAGTTACTAGATTTTAAGAAAACATACGCTCAGAATTAAAACTCTCTGCCTCTATTGGTAAATAAAAAAGGGAATAAAATAATAGTCAGAATTCACATGTTTGAAAGAAATGTACGGAATTCAAATTAAAAGGTTACGGAGTAGGGTATTGTTTATGACAATAATTTTGCTTGTATTCTTTCTAAAAAATATTTTTTAATCCCCAGGGTAAGTTACAGTGTAATATTTAATTTAGATACTTGTTATCAGACAGAGACATAGAATATTTAGTAGAATTACCACCACTATTGTTGCGGCGTATTCATTGCCAAATATATAACTTTTCCATTCAGCGCTCCCGTTTCCTCGCATTACTAATCATTCGGGCGTCCATTTTGCTCATAATCGCCACAAACTGACTGTCCTAATTAAACTCCGTGAGCCAAATGTGCAATTCGTCACATTATATATTACTTTAATTTATAAATCTTAACCACATTTAAAGTACTGATTATGATAATAACATTATTTATTTACGTTATTAACTTATTATTATACTTATTAAGTACACTTTTTACAGATTTATCACGGTATTTCTTTATATTTATTCTCAGCGTGTTGGACTCTTGTCACCATTATTACTATTTATATAGACTACATACTTTAAACAAATTTTATATATTTTTGTTTCAATCAGAAACTATTTGTTGATTCATATTAGTTTTCAAAATTTTTATTAAATCGGTTATATAAAATGTTGAATTTCTTCTATATTTTTTCAGATTCTAAAGTTCTGTTAGTTAAAATAACTGAGCTGAGTCACAAAGCCTTTAACATTTCATGAATCGATTATCTTCGCTGTTTAAACAAAGACACATTGCCAATCTTTGTAGTAGGAACTTTGGGCATAGCCGGTTTAAATACAATTCAAGTCAGAAGTCCTCTCTGAAAGCCACTTTGATATTGGTAAGTCGCTTTGTAATTGAATGAACTTGATGACACGCAGTTATTAATTAACTTACAGCGATTAGTTCACAATTTTTTTTACAAATATCTGTTTACAACCACTGAAAACACAGATGAACAGGATGCTACATTGTTATGCAACTTATTTTAATCTAGTGACTGCATTTAGTTTTTTAAACAGGTTTATAATATCACTGTAATGTTCGAAGGTTTTTCATTATTATTATTGCATTACATTTAGTTTCATAAATCAGAGAATTGTATGAAAGAGGAGGTAGATTTATATTAAGGGTAGTTGGTATAGCATACTTATGCTGTTGTTACAAATGGAACTTGATTAGTGTTAGGCAACTTAAGGGTAATCGATTGCTAAAGCTGCTTTGGGTTTTTCGTGTGTATTTATCATTAGTGAACTTAATCATCATCATTATCATCAGCCTGTGATAGTCCAATGCTGACGTAGCCTCCCCAATAGCACACCTCTTTCATTAGGGGTTTTGGATCGTATTTCACCAGACTGGTCCAATGCCAGTTGGTGGGTGGACCAACCTTTGAGTATGGGGTGATGGATGGGAATGCCATCCGACGCATCGATCATACTTTTCAGACAATTGGGTGACCGGCCCAAATTACCCTAACTAACTAGGAAACAATAACGAAAATTTGTTGAGTCCCTAAAATCTTTTTATATTTCCAAACAACGACTGTCTAAATATAATATTCAATCAGTTGTAATCAGAATCTAAATGATAAATGCTAATTAGTTTTAACAACACACGTATTGCTTCTTGAACTACAGTAATATGTATGTATAATCATATGTTTTGATGTCAATATAATGTTAGCACATAATCAGATGTAACATTTTGTACATATAACTGATAGTGTATATATTAAGTATCACATCGTAACGTTCTCTTTACATTTAACTTTTTTGGTACTACTATGTGTTATGCATAGTATTTGTTATAAATGAAAAAAAATATACATATCGTAATTGTATTATTCCTAGGCACATAACTTTGACGTATCCAACGCGACAGGTACATAATTCGTGAAGTTACAAATTCAATAAAAATGCCACACGAACACTTTATCGTAGCTGGATTATGAAAACTATGCATGGGTGCTTCGTTTACAGTAAAACTAACAACTATCAATTTGCTTATAAGAAAATTTTCCAAATTGAAGGTTATGACCTAAGAGAATAGAAATTTATACCATATTAAATACCTTGGAATAAATTTATTAAGACTAATAGCGTTCATAGTTGACATTGTTCGGATGCGTTCAAATTTATTACATATAAGCCTTCTCAGAACTTAGATATTGCAATCTTATCAACGTCTCTTCCTTCTAGATGCTTAATTTATTTATTAAAAGTTAACACGTAGATATTTATTTATTGAGTTGATGCATAAACGATGGTAATGTAACATTGGAAGTCCAATGATTACAAATTAAAACGGTAATCTTAAATATGAAAATTCTGTCTTTGTTATATTCGTTTACAAAATGTAAACTAGTTTTCATTTATAGATATTGAATCGAATTAACGTTTTATACACTTAACAGCAATTAACATATTAATGATTAATACATTTCTAAAACTGAATTAAGTTATTAAAACTTCTAATATTGAGTTTTTTATTGAATTAAAAAACACTTGAATGGTTAGCAAAAATACAATATCTAAATCAGTTAATGAAACAACTCTAATGCAGATAAAATAATATTTATGCACATTGAATAAAATATATTTAATCAACAACTTACTGTTGTGTGTTGTTCACAATGGGTCATGGGCCTTTATAGTAGTAGGAGTAGTGGGCCTTTATAGGCGGTAGGTGGCCTTTTGCGGGGGCCGTCTGGGGTGGTTCCACCATAGTGCCTATTTCTAAACATTATATTTATAAAAATACAATAAATATTTAGTTACTGTTAAATTTTAACATTAGTAACTTATATTAAAGACTTTTTATTGTATATATTCGGAATAATATGTATGCAGCAACTCAGTGTGTGTGTGTGGGAAAACGCTCTTGTGTTTTGTCATCCCCATCATCAGTGTATTTTATTCCACTGATGGACATAGGCCTCCCTTAATGCACGCCTTCGCCATTAGGGGTTTTTGGACCGTATTTACGCTGCCTTTTTCGATTACGCTGGCCAAATGCGGGTTGGTGACCGACCTTTTATATGCCTTTCCAACGCATGGATCATCCTACTTATTAGACTTTTGGGTGATCGGCCAAAATTGCCCTAAACAACAATGAAAATTTGTTCAGTATCGCAGGATTTGTAACCACGGCCTCCGGTTGCTAAGGCACACGCCCTTACAATAGGGTACAGGCATGCAGGAGGCAGTTGTTTCGTAGCTCGTTTAATTGCTTGTTTTGCTAACATATCACGCCTCTGGGCGAGGAGTGAATTTATGGACTTTTTATGTTTTTGTTAATTGTTGCTTTTGGTTGCAAATCTTGATGAATTTATGTCTCTATTACATAGCCGATATTAAAAGACTCGCTTCCTTTGACGTTCATAGTAAAAGCGCGAAAAAATATATATAAGTAGACGAGGATTGTTTGCATCACCTGGTTGACGTTTACCGATTACTTACTTTCCTGAAAGTGAGATGATCCACGCTTCAGATAACAATGAGAAAAGTCACCTTGTCAAAATTTGTGTTTTTATATATGTTATATCGGCGTTTTGAATTTTAAACTATTAAATTTTCGCAAAATTATTTAACAAACATCCGTACACATAAACTTTAGCATTTATAACTTTGTTATTGGGGGACAACTCACCAACCAACATACAGCCAAAGAGACATAACCAACTCGAGAGAACATAGAGATTTAACTAATTACAGCTTGCGTGGCATATTACAGTCGTTCAGAGGGTACTGGTAAATTGTTGAACTACAATTTGTACTTTGTTGGTATTTCCTGTGTTTTGCAACAATTTAATTTGGTTTAAGTTATTTATTTATGCAAACGAGATAATCTTGAAATTTATTAGTTAAACACAGAAATGTACAACCTAAGCGATTGAGCATATGTAATACGTCAAGCGTTTTTATTGATTATCGAGATTTCAAGAAGAATCACTAAGTGACAGTCGACTAATAACAAACCCAATGCGTGCGTTGTTGCTATTTTTGCTATGGTTACTTTGTTTGAGATCTATTCCTAGTCTTATTTAGCTATACTTTAGAACTATAAATTATTCTAATTTTATCACAAATAACTCAAAAACGTCTATTATAATTGTTTTGATTATTAACCTTTATTTTCATACAACAAATCCACTCACACAATTTTGCTTAATCAGAACATTGAATTAATTACGTGTTGCAAGTATTTTATCATATTTGTGTATTATGATAAGTAATTAACGCCGCTCATGAATATTCGCTCCACTAAAAGATCTGCAAATACGTAACCGGTCATTGTATGATATTAGTCCGGAAATACTGGTGACAAATCGTTCCAGAACGCGTGCGTGGCAAAAAGGATGAAGTAGTGAAGTATAAAACGCACGGTGGTGGATCCCCAGCCGTCAAGGTGGTGCTGATGGTATTTGGCATGCAGACGCGTTTTAGGGTAACAGAATTTTCATCGGGTATTAATCTGAACAACTCCTCGGAGCACTCACTGTTGTATAGTAGTTATAATAAGGGAAGAGACGAAACATCTGTCCCCAATGTGGAAGAATCTACACGATCGGTAAGAGCATGGTCAGTGACGATTCTAGCTGATACTTAGGAAGAAGTTGATACTTAGGTGCCCCGGCCCAGAGATGAGATAACAGTATTTCATATGCATGGACTTGTGCTTTACAAAGGTGCAAGTTATGGGCCTTATAATGACATCACTTAGCGCCTGTTTTTTAATATTTTACTTTTTAATAAGACAAAAAAAATGCATTACCAAATCAGTTATTCAATAATTTACAAATTTAAATAACTTAATGGAATCCGAATATTGACCATCTTAAAATGAGTCCGACAAACTTCTCGTCACAACCAGCGGTTAATATTTACGAGGGGCGTTTAATACTTTCGATGATGATTCATGTATTGGAGGTCAGCAAATTGGCGCGTAAAAGCTCAGATTTTTTAAATGCATTTTGAAATTGGTTTTATAAACTATAGTTAAAGTCAAGAAAGATTTTGCTTTGGTATATTAAAAAAAGTTGCGTTAAATTTTAATTTATTAAGATATGCAAATTACTGGCAATATTTTTGGCAATATTTTGCCAACGTTCGTTTTTAATCTCGATTCAGTAATGTCAAACAAGTTTACTTATCTTTAAAATTTTATTCAATGATTAAATTTAAATTATTTTTCCATGCTTATAAATATACACTCTCAAGTTTCGTAGCTCTTTTTTTATAAACATTTAAATCTACCTCAGTGGCATCAAGATAACCTCTGGTAAATATGAGATTGTCATTGGCTGCCGGGCCTTAATTGACGCTCGTACTCTTTCGGTACTGCGGTGAGACAGACGCTTAATGAAACAAGGACTATACTTCAACGTCATGTATGACTTTATTGAAATGACGTCAATTTCTGTTTAATCTCTCGCAGTAATCCCATGAAAGGTCAGTAAAAGCCAGTTTTATCTGAAAAAATAAATGAGGTTTAAATTTGGTATGGAAAATGCATTAGCAGTCTTTTGATAATTTTAAGTAAAAGTTTCCTAAAAGCAAGTAGTCGATAGCTTAAAAAGTCCAGTACCTAGCACAATTTGAAATATAAGTGGTAATAATTTAATAAAATATAAAAGTATGTTGGAAGCAGTAGTCACGCGACTGCATTTAGATTATGATGTTTATCGGTCATTAGACAGCAATTATGCTGTTATATCTAACCCTTTGTTGTTAATTGGCACTATTGGCGTAGTATTTAGATTTTTCGATATTTTAAAACGTTAAACAGGTGTTTGAATAATCTAAATCTGATAAATTCTGAAATAAATATGGGACCTTATAAAACAATGAAATTTTTTCAAATAATAAATTAAAAATCTCAAAAAAGAGTTAAGCATTTAGAAATAAATAAAAACTTAAGCACTGCGTACTTACTTGCAGCCTAAATATACGCAAAGCTTGTATATATTTTAAAAATAGTCGTAGTAACGGTCACGATGTCACGCAAACTACGAAACTCAGAATTAAGATGTGTCCGGAACATCATTTTGCTAAATGAATTTGCTAAAATATTTTGTATTATATTAATAGTTACACATTGTTAAATGCTCTAGAAATAGTATACAACTCCACATCTTCCGTTTCGTAAATGTGCAGATGAAATTACAGAAGCTATATGTGAAGTGCTGATTGAATTTCCTTTAACATAAATTAAATACTTCTTAGTCTACTGCGAATGTTAACTTACGACGTTCGAAGTTTATGAAATAAAAAGATATCTTTAGGCTATACTGCGAGAATAATATTGCCCAGTGTACAAAAGATTGAACCCGGAAGTTTGGCTGAATTGCTCGTCACCACTTCCGGTAGAAATATTATTTATGATGTTCTCTTTCTTGTTGCATATTTTATACAACACACACAGTCACATTTCAGTAATTAAATAAAATAAAAATTTTAATGAATTTACACTTTAAAATATAATATGATTTTGTAAAACAAACAGACGGTTTTGTTACTGTGGACGAACATGGATCCATCATAACAGGCCAGACAAAAGAACAATCGAAACAGTGGTTGCTCGAGGCGAACGTGAACCAAAGTAGGCCTAGCAGAGTCTGTCAGCCAACAAAGTCATGGCTACAGTTTTTGGGATGCACGCGGTGTCATTCACATTGATTACATGGAGAAAGGAAAAACAATCACCGGCGAATATGATTCAAAGCATTTGGACAAATTAGGCGTGGACTTCAGGCAAAAACGACCGCATTTGGCGAAGAAGAAAGTGCTGTTTCATCAATACAGTGCACGTGTGCACACTTGCTTAGTCACCATGGCCAAAATCCACAAATTGAGATACGAACTGCTACCCCATCCAGCATATTCTCCAGACTTAGCCCCCTGCGACTATTATCTGTTTCCACACCTAAAGAAATGGCTGGGTGGTAAGAATTTTGAGTCTAATGAAGAAGTCATTACCGAAACAAACGCGTATTTTGTGAGCCTTGAGAAAACCTACTATTTGAGAGGAATTAAAAATTTAGAAAACGCTGGACTAAGGTATCGGTGTTATGTTTATTAGCCGCAAAAAAATGTTTTATTCAAAAATCACGCACGTTATCAAAACGCCCTCGTATACACCAACACCCATACCTAGCAGGAAGGAAATTATTGATCATTAAGGTGAAAAGCACTCAAAGGTGGTAGATCCCTGTTTACACTCGGTGGTAGGTCCCCTGTTTACAGGAGACCGTCTGGTGGAGTACCACCGCGGTGCCTATTTCTGCCTCGAGAGCAGTAGTGTGAAAACACTGATGCGTTCCGGTTTGAAGGGCACCGTAGCCAGCGTATTTACTGGGTAAACAAGACTTAACACCCATGTCTCACGGTAGGCAGCGTGGCGGCAATACCACTGGTATTGTCGAACGTCTATGGTGTCGGTGACCACTTTCCCATCAGGTGGCCCGTCTGCTCGTCTGCCTGCGTATGCCATAAAAAAAAAGATTATTTCATGCCAGTTTGTATAGTGTTCGATGTATTTACGTGGATTAACTTTTCGACAATAATAAGTGAAGTAAATGTAACCTGTTACAAAAGTTTTCATTATGTCTATTACATTATAAGTTAATTAGTATTCCTCGTCTAAAAATTTCTTACATTATAGTTCTATAAAACCATATATTTATTAAAACTTATGGCAAGCCAAACCACATCACTGGATCAGTTTATGTAGGAATAAATTAGATTTAATAAACGAAATATTTAACTGCCTCCGTAGCCTAGTGGTATAGGCGTGGCTTAGAAACCGGAGGTCGTGGGTTCGAGATCCTGCGGGAGTCAACAAATTTTCATTGTCTGTGTCCTGTTAGTAAGGGCAATTCTGGGCCGATCACCCAATTGTCTGAAAAGTAAGATGATCCATGCGTCGGATGGGCATGTAAAGTCGTCCACCCACCAACCCGCATTGGACCAGCGTGGTGGATGACGTCAAAAACCCTCTAATGGATAGGGTGTATTAGGGAGGCCTATGTCCAGCAGTGGACTATCACAGGCTGATGATGATGATGAAACGAAATATTTTGGGACTGCTAAAGTCGTTTTGAAATTCATTATTTCTAATACCTTTAGAAAAGTATCCGGAGATCATAATATGTTAAAGAATGAATGGCTGAATAGTATCGCGCTTATTGCAGTAATAAAAGCTTAAAAATTCGTTAACATGTTCTTCCAGCACCTCAGTTATATAGCGTGCCGCTGTTAGTGACCCATTCTCTACGGAGTGGAGTTTCATACGTGATATGCTGTAAACATCATTTAGCAAAAAAATCTGTTAGTAAGATTCACATAGAATTGTTACATCCCGGTCCTAGGCTGCTTTTATCTCACGTTAGGCTGAGCCACTAGGGGATAGGAACGTTGCCTGTACTCTGGGCAAGGTTCCCAATTCATAGATGGATACGTTGCACTGGGTTTAACTGGGTTTAACAACTTTGTGCTCCCTTGCTATACGGAACTTGCTAGCGGAGCTGCGCTGGAGAACCCCAGCGACAACCGTTGAACAGGTGATGGCCATACGCCCTGTCTAAAGTGATGGCTAGAAAGGAGCACGGATGCTCTGCTAATTTTGTCCTTAAATCCTATAAATTTCCGGAAGGTACTTTGAGCCACGTGGCTGGTAGGGAGCCTACAGAGAAGTGCCACCACTGTGGCGTATGTGCGGAGGAGACGGCCTAGCACGCGCTGAAGAAGTGCCTAGCCATGGGTTGAGCAACGTCGAAAGCTGCGTAGTGTCGTGGGGCACAAGTGTTTCGCTTCCTGTTGTAGTGAGCAAGATGTTAGAGAGTGAATGGTCGTAGGGCGCCGTCCTTGCGTTCAGTGAGGACGTGATGGCCCGGAAGGAAGCCGCGGAAAGGGACAGGGAGGCGTAGGCTGTAAGTTTACGAAGTCTATATAGGCATATTTGTGTGGTTTGCAGTGAAGGCGTTGCAATCTCGAGCTCGTCAAGGATCTTACTAAAATGGTTTTTATATCTGCTGTAAACCGCTTCATAAGTTACCGTTTCATGCCATAGACAAAATACTCAGACAATGAAACTACTTGTGTCGGAGATAGAAATGACATTTATAATTGAAAGAGAAGGTAGTAAAGAGGCATTGTAACTTACCCACATTGTATTACTATTTCAGTATTTATTTTTAAACATATGACATCCATTTCGCTATTTACAAAAACGAAAGGGTTTGTACAGATTTACCAATATAACCTATGTCATTTATATGCAATGCCGATTCCTGGAATTGACAAGCTTTGCAACTACGAATTTGAATTTTTATCGAGTTTAAATGCGATTTTCACTGAATAAATAAATACTAAAATACATACTTTCATTAGTAAAATTTATGTTTTGAAAGTCACTAAATCAGAAACAACAATAGTACAACATTAATAACTGTGGAAGTTATTTCAAACTTCCTAGCAACAGTTTATCAATTCTAACGGTTTTGTGATCTAGAAAAGTAAGTGGCTACGCTATTTGTTTTCAAATGAAAACCACCTCACTAATTAAAATTTTTCAATCGATTATTTCTTTTGTTTATCTTTTGTATGAATAATATGAGTAAATAGTGTGGGGTAAACAATATTTCATATTGTTTAGTGAAGCTGGTTCAGGTGCCCTTCAAGTGACGATGGTACTTCCTTTAACGGTCCTCTGTAAAATTGGAACTACAATTTTAGATATTCTTTATGTCGAAATTTGCTCTAGTCAAAACAAATATGTTCCCTCGCAGGTTTACACATACTTGAAGTGAAGCGGCACTTAGATCTATGACCTTGAGTATTCTTGTAGGAATCGAACTCTTTATTGATCGTTCGTGGGCGTCGATTTTGACCGACTTTCCAAAACAAGTGGGTAATCGGAGGGTATGTTTTTTTAATATATGTTGCCACTTGTTCGCTCCTAGCCAAAACAGATTAGTTGATTCTTTTTAAACAATATATATTAGCTTCTTAATGTTTAAATTTTTTTATAATTTTGTGATAGTTTAACAAATATTTATGAAAAAAAAAAAAAACAAAAATCACAACCACCTCCGATTAAATAACAAAAAGCTGCCAAAGCCGTAAAGATACACATTAAGTAAGTTCTAGAAATGGATAGATAGTGAGTCAGTGAGAGTATGTTACCATCATACCATTATTTAATATATTGAGTAGGGACCATTAACCATCATACGTCTATGCATATGGTTGTAGGTTCCAGGTGAAGCTTTTGTTTTGCAAATTCATTAAAAATATTATATCTGTATATTGTCCATCAACAGTTACAGCAACTGCACTGGATTGGGATAGTTTGTTTAGTGTTTTGGCTCTTAAAACAATAATAGCCGGAGACTTAAACGGACATCAAAGAAGTTGGTCGTACAAATCAGATGTAAGGGGTAATCTATTAGCCGATGCAGCGTTAGAAAATAGTTGCATTTGTCTCAATGACGGTAGGCTAGTGTGTGGGAGTTTACAACAATCGTTTCTTGATATAACATTCGTCTCCGCGGATATACCAATAATTTTTTTATGGAAAGCGACAAATGAAAACTAGGGTAGCGACCATTTTATTATAAAATTTCATACAGATATAATGTTTACAAGAAATTACACACAGAAACGTAACCTTAAAAACATAAATTGGTAATTGCTTAAAGAAAGCCTCTTACAATCTTTTCACATCTCACACATCACACATCATCAGCCTTTGTTAGTCCACTGCTGGACATAGGCCTCCCCTAATACACCCCTATCTATTAGGGGTTTGGACCGTATCCCACCACGCTGGTCCAATGCGGGTTGGTGGGTGGACCGACTTTTTACATGCCCATCCGACGCATGGATCATCTTACTTTTCAGACAATTGGGTGATCGGCCCAAATTGCCCTAACCAACTAGGAAACAACAATGAAAATTTGTTACGTCCCCGCCGGGATTCGAACCACGACCTCCGGTTTCTAAAGCACACGCCCATACCACTAGGCTACGGAGGCAGCAGACATACTTTTGCCGTTATAAAAGTTTATATAGTGTTATAATTAGATATTTTAATTTGTTTATTACAAACAGTAAGTGGCAAGCACATACCTCTATTAAAGGTGCTAATTCAAATGTTCAAAGTAAATATAACTTGAGTTGATTGAGCGGAATTGAGTAACTCCGTCTTCTTGAACTCCGTTTACCCGTTGTTCCGTTTATCTGATTCTGCGCTATACCTAGCTAAACATTTAAAGAACTGAAGTGTAAGCTGTCTATGCCTTCCATTAAAAATTTTCATGTCTCTGTAAAATTGCTTATATAATATAAGCAATTTAAATAGTTACTATAGATTCACAAGTGAAGGTTCAAAGGGGCATTTAATAAAAGGATTGAAAGGTTTTAACTACCTTCTGTACAGTAAGCTGAGCCGAGGGAATATAAGAGCCAAAAGCATTAGCTAAGTGAACCATTGTCTGTACGCTCTAGATAATTTCACGCTTATTAAATGTTTGGTTTATTCGACTTTTCTAAACCGTATACCTTGCTGTGTTCAATTCAAAAGGAAGCGTTGTGTAAACGTATAAGTAAAGATTATACATCGACCAAGAAAGTCCAATCACAATGAATTTGTTATTCAAATCAAAGTTACAGTAGACTATCTATCACACCAAGTCATCAATCTTACTTTTACAAAAATCAGTTCATCAGTCCATCCTAACCAATTTGGATAGAACAACGAAAAATTATTAAGTCCCCGCAGGAATCGAACCTCCGACCTTAGGTTTCTAAAGCGCAAACCCATAGCACTACGTTTAAGTCAGTTAAATTTCCCAAATTAGTACAGCAGCCAATATTCACCTCACTGCAAGGTATTTGCTTTAAGAGTACAATTGAGTTTCAAATTAAATCATGTCATATCATCATACCTTTTATTGAATTTCTAAATTATAGGTGCAATAATATGATATTCTTCCGTTTAAATTTTTTACTCACGATATCATGGGCGGTGTCCTATGTCAAAACCTTTACAATTTAATCTTATAGTCCGTTAAAAAAGATATTTATACTGATAGAAATTTAGAAAATTGTATTTAAATATCAATATTAAAACGGGAAAAATAGGGAATAATAAAAAAAAACCTTTATTTTTATATTAATTTAACAGTGTGACATAAAGGCGGGAAAACATCTTGATGCAATGTATTTGCTCGTAAAAAATTAAGAACTTTCCTATTATATTTTGGAGACATAATGTCCTACAATAAATTATTATTTCAGTTTTGTATGGCATCTTGCATAATTTCCTAGCACTATATATACACTGATTATCAATATTTGTATTTTTCAGTAAAAATAAACTCTTTTAGATGTAACCTACGACAGTGTCACTTTGTTTTTATGAAAAGATTTTGGCTATTGCTTATTAATAAATCAATGATTACAAGATTTTTAAATCCTTTCTTTGAATCTTTTCTTTAATATGCTTTTAATATTACTTTATCCTCATAGCATCGGTTCAAAGCATGAGGCAATTATGCTAGAGCTAGAACAAAAAAGTAAAACTAAATATAGTAAATATAACTAAAACCCATTAGAATTTGCCAGTTAAATAGTGACAAAACAGAAATTACTACAATTCTTAGAAACACCAAAAACTCTCCGGCGGGGAATCGAACCCCGGTCTCCCGCGTGACAAGCGGGGATGCTGACCACTATATTACTGAAGACATCTTTTTTCGTTGCATTTTTTGTTACTTAATTCGTTGAAGTTTTAATCGTCAGGTCTCAACAAAATTTATAGATTTATACAAAACATTAGTGTAAAATAGTGTTAGGGAATATAATAAGGTGCTAAAACAAAAAAAGCAGTAAAAATGTCAAATCCTAGATGTGTCAAAAAACTAAATTAAAATACAGAGATCGTATGCGGTTGGAAAGGGCTTGAAGGCTCAAAAGCAATTGAATCATACCAAGAAAATACCATATGATGTCGTCAAGCAATGCGGGAAACGTATAAGTTTGAATCTGGCCGAGCAGTTCAACGACGATGCTAGTACGGCTGCAGTTGGAGCGATTTCAATACCTAGAGAACTTCCTAATGTTACAACGTACAACAAATGGCCATATTCATGACACAGCCACACCCTTTATTTTCTCTTTAAGAATATAATGAATCTTTCATAAAAATAAAGTACATTATTTCACAATAAAATAAAATTAATAAAATAAGCCTTTATTGCTGTCAAACTTAATACAATATTTTTTATATTAAAAATGTATGTTGTAAATAAAGTAAAACTATTTTAACTTAAGTATATGTGTACTTTTAATTAACAACTTGTCTTTCGACAAAGGCCTCCTCTAAAAATTTTCAACTCTTTCTATCTTTTGCTGTTCTAATCCATTCAGGGCCAGTCTTCTTCCCAAGGTTTTGTTTGCCGTCCTTTATTACATATTCCATCTCGCGGGTACCACTCTGAAATTGCTTTAGTCCACTTATTATTCGTTCCTGTTAGTGTCCGGCCTAGTGCCATTTCAATCTCTTGCAGCAGCTGTATTATTATTTTTTAATTCACAATTACTCTTCTTTAAATACGTTCTGACCGCCTCCGTGGTCTAGGAGTATGGGCTCTTAATAATCCCGCGAGAAGTAATATGATCCATACGTCGGATGGGCATGTAAAAAAGTAGGTCCACCCATCAACCAAACATTGCATACTTCTTTCCTTTATTTGTATTTTAACACATGACATGTGTCATAAATCATTTTAAGACAACATGGCCGTTGTATGATTGCGGGAAAACTTGTCAATGCAAGGTTGTGGAGCGTAAAACATGACAAGCTTGTCTTTTGTATTTACCTATAATGTTTGTTTTATTGCAGGTTTTTACGTTTTTTTTTGTTTATAGAGTTTAGTATGAAATATAACTAACTCTCAGCTTGAAGTTTTAATCAGTTGAAGCAAAATTTTAACTAGTTCGATGTTAGTGTATTGTAAAAGTAGTTAATGTTACTTTTTTTCTCATTTTGTTCAACCCTTTTAATACGTTCGTATTTAATTTTACTTAAAATACGAGTATGTTAATTTCGTTAATAGTTTTACGTTTTTATGGCAAATGTAAATGTTTGTTATGGCAAATGAAAACATGTTAGAATGTACCGTATACTAAGCCTGTGTCACAAGGAACAACTGAAACCCGCCACGGTTAGAGAAAATCTAGAGACTCTTACCAAAGGAAAAAGGAAGGTTAAGACACAAAATAACCGCTTATTACACTACTGCCTTGTGGCTAAAATATCGTCACTATAGCAATATTTCTACCGTCTACGTAATTGTAATGTCGTTGAAGGTAATTTTTTGACCGCCTTTCCTTAAGAATACCTTTATTACCTACCTGTATTCAATTTATTTATTACATATGGTGTTACCATATTAACATAATAAATATTCTTGTTCCTCTCGTAGTTCTTCAAATTTGATCATTATTTTTTATGTAGTAGGTATTAGCTGTCATGTGGTGTGGATTAATAATATAATTATAAGTAGTCGCGCTATGTCGTAGTGGTATGGACAGTACCTGTGTCGGCCGGCAAATTATTTCTTAGTACGTATAAAATGCGGTCTTTTTTAATTATGAATTAAATAAAAAATGAAAGAAATAAGATGCAAAAACAATATTAACTGACGACACAATAAACCTCTTGCCGATAAAGCTGTTTAATAAAAAAGTATCTTATAATCGACTTTCATCAAAAACAAAATTCCCTATTTTTCCCTGATTGAGCACAAACACTATTTCTAGACACTATTTGTACTATCTCGTTTTAGTATGGATGCAATAAGTAAAAACTGTAGTAAATTAAAAAAGGATAATACTACAAGATTTTCAAAGCGATAATAAATACCTGAATGCAATTTAAACTTAAATAAACGATTCATATCAAATAGGGTGGAAAATTTCTCCAAATTGAGTCGAATGCTTTGCAGGAGAAACTTTTTTAATTAAAGACTAAGACGAGACAACGAGCTTGAAAAAGGGTGATGCAACAAAGGTAGAAATCAATAAAACAACGATTGAAATATTTACGTAGATTAATCTGTCTAGATAGTATTACGGGCGAAAAGAAATTAACCTTGGTTAATAACTTTCTTTAGTTCAGTCTAACCTTCATAAGTATCCAATACATCGGAAGCAAGAGAATGATTATGGTCTGAAGACTTATTTGTAACTTTAGTTAAATAACAAATGATTCATTGGTGTATCAATTTCGTAGTTTATCTTTGGTTTTTGTAAAAAATATCATAACAATCAAATTTAAAATTAATTAGGATTTTTTGTGCTGTTATTTAAAGCTCGTTAACTTTATTGCAATTAGCTAGATTATTGTAATAGTTTTTTTAATAAATTTTTCTGTAAATAATTAAGAGCGTGAATATGACGGTTCACTTAGCTATTAGTAAAATCTCATATCTTTTCAAAAGGAATTCAAACTTAAGTCATCATCATTGCAGCCCATCTCCGTCCACTGCTGGACGCCAAAACACCGATCCCGGCTACTCGCTGCCAACTTGAACCGGCTATTGCGCGGATATCGGCATCCCACCTAGTCAGGGGTCGACTAACGCCCGTCTTCCCAAACGCAGCCTCCACTCCAGAACCTTATTGGCCCATCGGCCATCGGTTCTTCTTACTATATGGCCGCCCAGCCACTTCAACGAGCTAATCCCTATGCACTATGTCGTAGGACTCAGTTCTTTGACGGATAAATTCGTTACGAATTTTATCGACAAAAAACTCAACATGGTGCGCTCCATTACCCGTTGACCAACGGCAAATTGTGGACAAATCCAACCACCAGTCAAACTTAAGTATTAAAAAAATCTGTCTGTGTTAAAAACATTGCTTCCATAATTAGCAGTAGCTGATAAGAAGATTATGAAACATTATACTTGTGATGATAGAATACCATTGAAAACGCTTAAAGACATTTTAATTCTATCAAGTAAACTATAGCTATCCATTATACTTCAACAGTGAATTTAAAAGTTTAAATATATTGCTTGGCTGCTCCGTTCGTGTTGAAAAGTTTCTGTTCGATAAGTAAAACTAAAGTAGGATTAAGGTAAAAATAATCGTTTTTGACCTCGGGAACCGTTTAATAAATACTCTATAAAGTAATCATTTGAAAAACTACTGACTCGCAGATGAAAAGATACTATGGTACAAACCGACCAGATGGGTTGCCGATCATCGTGCAGTAGCCGGTCAAAGTTGGCAGCGAGTATTTATATCAGCCCGATCGTTTATTAAGAAAGGCCTGTGTCCAGCAGTCGACTGTTAGAAGTTGATAATGATATAAGTTGCATAAATGAAATAAACAAAGATCCTAAAATCATGTTCGTCAAGCATTAAATCTTAGAAAATTGTCGCCACTGGTAAAACATAATTCGATATTACGGTAGATTTCCAAATCCAAAATTTATGCTGATTTTGTGACCGCAAATCTTTAGCAAGTTTAAGTTCACATTGCAGCTATAGAGTCATTTCAGTTATTCCATCGTTATTGTTACCTTTAGATATTTCGTTATTATTGTTTTTAAGACACATTTTAAATTAAAATCGTAAAAAATGTCATCATCATCATCAGATTGTGTCAGTCCACTGGACATAGACCTCCCCTATGGCACGCCTCCGCTTCTGATCTTCTGCTATTTTCATCCAGCCTACACCGGCCACTTTGCAAATTTCGTCACTCCATCTTGCAGCAGGGCATCCTACACTACGTGTGCCGAGCCTCGGTCTCCACTACAGACCCTACTACCCTACTAACTTTCCGACCCCAGCGGTCGTCAGTTCTGCGGCTTATATGACCAGCCCACTGCCACTTCAGCTCACTAATCCAGTGGGCTAAATCGGTGACTCTGGTTCTCGGACGGGTTACATCAAATTTGATGCGGTTATTCTGAGATACTCCAAGCATAGCCCTCATCATATCTCGCAGAGCAACTGTATATCATTTGTGGATCAGTTGAACCGTAATGTGTCAAGTCTCGACCATGATCATAACAGGTAGGACGCATTGATCGAAGACTTTGGATTGAGGCACTGTGCGATGGTTGACGAGAAAACTTGCTGAAGCTTTGAAAGCTCCCCAACTGAGCCGAATCCCTCTGTTGGCCCTCTCTCAAAGTTATTTCTACCTAGTTCGAGCATTTGCCAGTGGTAAACGTATCTCGTAACCACTTCGAGAAAGATGCCATCAATTTTTGATCGGTACCGGATCAACGTGCTCGTTGAATCTGACCTTGGTTTTGCCAAGTTCATCCGGAGCCGATCGTACAGAAGACTCAGTTAGGCTGTGCACCATTTTCTGCAGGTCCTTCACAGTATGAGCCATGATGACGATATCGTCCAAAATCGCAGATGTGAGATGTATTCCGCCGTAGCCTAGCTGTTCACATTTATGCCAAGTCCTTCCCAGTTGAGCGTCCTGAACATTTCCTCCAGTGCGGCAGAAAACAATTTCGGAGACGTGACGTCTTCTTGTCTCACACCCCGGTGCAGGGGGATAGGCACAGTCTGCCCACTTTGGACCACAACTACGTATAACCGACCATTTCCACCACTTGATCGAGTTCTTCGTCATCGTCCACTTCGATTGTATTTTCCAAGGCAGCAAATCGATTTTCCAAATTGATCTGAAATGTGGCTGATTAGGCCGGAGCGTAGACTTCATCAATCTGGACCGATAAGCTTCAAATCTATATTCAGAGTGTCTCTCAGAAGTCGGGGATCACTTTCGGTCTTAAACCTTATGATCACTGAGACATCCCTGAATATGCGCTTTTTGTCCGATATCATGATATCTATATCATTTTTGGTCATATTATCGGGGCTCTACCACGTTCCTATCAATTGAGGAAATTAACGAGCATTTGCCATAGGATCCCAGAATCGATTCGCTGCATGCCTGTACACCTACTTTGGCGATGAAATTTCCGTTAGCATGTTGAATCGAGGGCTGTCCAGGTGGGCCGACGCCTAGGCGTCTTAATCAAGTTAAGACGCTTTTTTAAGGATAATTTAATAGCTAGAAATTAACAATCTAAACTTTACTACTACTTCTTAAAGCATTGGCGCTGGGAGAAGAAGTGGCGCAAAAAACTCCTGCAACTTTCTAATATGGTGTTAAGCTACAGTGTCATATAGCAAAGGGTGTGTAAGTTCGAGACACCGGTGCGCAAAATGTCGTGAATGCGTGTGTTTGTCCCACATCTAAGTGTGTGTGTTTGACTACATGCTAGGTGTCGCAACCTTTACGCCTTAAGATTGTTAATCGTTATTGATTTCAAAAGGGTGACGCTGGCGGGTGTTACCCATAGCGTCGCTGGAGTCGGCGGCGAATGCATCTGCTGTTTGATTAAATTCGTCTAGATCACGAGATGTAGCGATTTCAGAAATGACGGCAGTTATTAGCCAGATGCTGCTACTGCAGTGAATAGCATGCTGGCTATTTGAGGCGGGGCGGCCTCTGGTGTGGAGTCGGCCCGTCTGGCTGTTGCCACGCGTGCCGGAATGCCTAGCGTTAGAAGAATGAGGAGGAATGCAATGCTAGAGGAAGGGTTGGTTGCCTGGAAGAGGTTTCTCAAGTGATTGCAGGAGCTTTAGTTTCAGACATAGGGCGCCGAGATAGTGCCCAGGATTTCGGCAAGTTAACGCCCGCAGAGGCCTCGTAAATGGCGAGACTTTGTGTCCTTGGGCCTTGGATAATCAGTGGTGGCCCTGAGGCATTTAAAGCAACAGGGCGGCGAAACAGTTCCGCGAGCTGACCGAATAATCGCTAGTTGTGACACTGCCCTGAGAGATCGGTACAGTTGATCGATATCATATATACGCTTTCCTACCTTTGTGCGCTCTATCGTAACCAGCACTATACCGTAAGGGCGTTTATTGCGTGGGAAAAGGCGGGAATATTTATTTCTTTCTTAGCAAATGCTATTTCAGAGCAAGGGATCTCCTTGTGCAGTCCTTTGACCACTGTCCTAAGTACGCTCATCCGGGAGCGCGAGTGTTTGATATTGGTGCTCCTTTTCTAAGGAAAAAATCACCTTCGAAACTCATGGTGTGGCTATCTGTGGTTTGATCTTCTTATTGCTATTAGAGGTCTGAAATTTCATATTATTTGACAGAGCCGAGCGAATCTCAACCACTTCTTTTCGCAGGAGGCATATTGGGGAGCGTTTCTTTCCAGCCAGTGCCTGTGAAGGCTGGGACGCTCGGCAGGGTGGAGCCGGGGACGCCTAGGATCGGCGGGAATGGATGGATGGGGTGGGTTTCGCCGATTGGGAGATCGACAGTTGGTGGCCAGTAGGGCAGGTGGTAGGGAACGTAGGCTAGCAGCCCTTGCGGGATGGTCGGTGTGGTGTAGAGGTGCCGGACCTTGCGCTTCCTAGTTTCCTACCTTCAAGTTTTGGATTAATTCACGCCTCGATCTCCATATCCGATTCGCTGCGGATGCTGACGTCGTTTTCATCCGCAGGGAATGGCTTAGCCGGTCTAGGCGTTACGGCAGGAGAGGGAGCTTAGCGTAATGCTCCGCAATTAGAATATGCATCGCGTCGGTTCATTTGAGGTACAGTTTGCTACCAAGCGTCTCACTGATCGTCTTGGTATTGAGACCATCCTTGAGTTCCCCGTCGACCATTGTACCGGTTAGGTCGCGCCTACGTTTGACGTAACATAGGTTGCATCATTCAACGCAATTGGTGAGTTCCGGCGAATGATGAGCGTGCAAAATCCGCCCTGGAGGGAGGTGTGTCGTGGCTGGTTCTGTAACAAGAAACAAATATTAAAACGTTCAACAGGCCTAGTATAGTTGTAAAAACAACTAGTTCGGCCGAGAAAATAAGATAATAAAACTAAGAAACAATATAGCTTCGTCAAGTGGCTGACAACACAATTGTGTTAATTAACGAGTTTACATTACAGCCTAGCAAGCCAACCGCTTGAGCGCAACTAAATCGTCAAACGTGCTGACGTCAGCGATCGACAAAGGTTTTTGAGCGCAGGTGCACTCAAAATACAGATAGCGCTGATGACTTCACGAATTACGTTAACTGCAGGCGGAGGATCCAAGAAAAAGTCGAGACTAGTTTAAAACGAATTAAATTTTATTCTATGACATTTTAAACTTGTATTAAACTATAGTTACACTAAGATGGTCGACATGTCACATGTTAGAATATAGTACAAACCCTAAAAAATGGTTTTTTAACCCAAGTTAGAAACAAAATTTTTTTTTTTTTTTAAACGAAAGGGGGGGGAAAAAAGGGGTTTTAAAAGGGCCCCCCAAATTTAGGCAAAAGGGTCGGGAATAGCTGCACCTAAGTTTAATTATTTTCATGTATTTACAGGTCACATCCCAATCTAATCACTATTTTTCACTAACAAACATTTTATTTTGTCATCCCCTGAATAATTTCCGTGATATACTTCACTTCCGCTGACTGTCTCCAATATCAAGCTCTTAAAAGCTAATGTAATATTTGCAACAAACTCCCGAGCGGCGGCTTGAGCTGGAAGAATTAATTAATTTCCGTGTCACTTCTCTGGAATATGTAACGATTATAACCTAATGCAAAAGTTTAATCAATTATCTAACTGTTCTTAAGCAAGGCACGAAATGGATAATAATATGCAAGGGTAACAAAAACATACTTTATTTTAAAACAGTAATTTAACATTTTTGGATGCAAAAACTGGAAATGATGTCACGTAGGGCAAAGGGGTAATTGTGATTAATAATTTCAGTAGTTAATTAAGGCACTTAAACGAAGTAATATATTTGTGTTTTCTTTGTCGTGAGAATATTAACTGGAATTTAAACAAATTATGGATTAGTAACATAGTTAACCATACACGACTTTGTTAATGATGTCCAAAGTTCCTTGGGCCTCTGGTGTCCAAAGATATTTTTGAATCATCTTACTTTTTGCAATCGAGTGGGTTTAATTTGTTTCCTAAGATGGGAGATAGAGTCGATAATGTTGCTAAAGTCAAAAATCAAAGAGTAATTTATTGAATCCAGATAAGAAGACAACTGCTCAAGAAAAAATTACACTACAAAATTCCTTCCAGTTTCTGTAAAACAGTTGGTTCCGGGTTTGAAGGACCAAACAAGTTCGGAACATGCCTTCAAGTAGGTACTCATCAGATGGCTGGGTGCTCATCTGCTGTGTAGCCATAAAAAAAATCTATGTATCAGGTGAATCAAAACTTTCTTACTTTGTGTGATACTTACCTTTAAGTAATATAGTAGGTAAGTTAAAGTTATGCTTTGCTCTTACTAAATAATTCTAGGTATTAATTCTAGTTCTTTTATAAAACAAAAACTCATACAAGAAAAATATTGAGTGTGAAAAATATGGCATATTAGCAGTAACGATTTTAGACGTGAGTTCGTTCCTTGCCGATGATATTATTATACTAATTTGTATTTGCTAAAATTGTACAAAATTTCATCAATATCAGCCTTTGATAAGTTCACTGGCCTGGTGTAAAGTGCCTCTCATCACCCCTATCCATTGGGGGTTTTGACCTATCCCACACTGTCCAATGCAGGTTGGTGGTGGACCGACTTTTTACATGCCCATTCGACGCATGGATCATTCTTACTTTCAGATAGTTGGGTGATCGGCAAATTGCTAACCAACTAGGAAACAACAATGAAAATTCTAGTTGAGCCCGCAGGATTTGGAACCCACGACCTCCGGTTTCTAAAGCAGACGCTCACCACTAGAAGGTGAGGCAGTTTACCAAAACAATGTACTAGAACGTTTTATGTAAATTTATCGTTTAACGACGTAAATATTTCAAACGTGCCAGTTCCAGCTAAGCTTTGAAAAGTTACAAAAGCATTATGGTCCCTTATATATATTCTCAAAGTTGTACATGTTTAATAATAAGTATAGACCTACCTCTTTACTACAGAAAAATATTAAAAAGGTTAGTGGTACTAAAAGCAAAGTCATATTTTATTTAACCAATAATCGTTTGAAAGTTATCAGGCAAAAAAATAGATAATAGTAAATTTGACTTTATATTGTACAAAACAACAAAGTTAGTAACTGTGCTGAAAAGATCAGTAAAACTTATTGTCTAGAAGTCTTAGAATTGTTCTAAATAAACGTGAAGCCTTAAGGATAAAAACGAACACTGAACCATTTAAGAGTACATTAATTAAAGAATTAAAAATTTTAAAACTATTTTTTTGAATATTTATAACTAAAAAAAGAATTAAATCTTATACGGCATCTATAACAACTTATAATTCAATAATTCCAAAGTTTGGAGTTTCACGAGTCGAAAGTTTAAACTGATATCGTGAACTCGAAACTTTAGCAATTTTGAATTTACGAGACATAGTTTTTGTTTATTTATAAGAATGAACAACTACCTTATCTTACCGGTGGTAGGTCCCTTTTTTACAGGAGACTGTCTGGGTGGGTACCACCGCGGGGCCTATTTCTGCCACGAAGCAGTAGTGTGAAAACACTGCTGTGTTCCGGTTTGAAGGGCACCGTAGCCAGCGTATTTACTGGGTAAACGGGACTTAACACTTTATGTCTGTCGGTAGGCAGCGCGTTGGTGATACCATTAGTATTGCCAATGTCTATGGGCGTCGGTTACCACTTCCCATCAGGTGCAAGTCTGCCTGCGTAGGCAATAAAAAATATATATAAAATAATTATGTTGTATAAAAGTATAAAAGATGTTGTGCTTTGGTAACTGCAACATTTTTAGTGAATAAAGAGTCAAAGCCACCGGAACAAAGTTTAGCGGAACAGCACGCTGTACACACACCCACACACACACACACACACCATTCGGTGGTTGTTATCTTATGACGTTTCGTTATTGTACACGAGTTCAATGTTAAACAATTTGAAATACCGATAAAATTTTGAAAAATTTTAACCATAAATTACTAGACGGAACGAGGGCTTTGTTGCCGTGGATGCAGTCTGGCACTAGCGGTTTAAGACAATCTTATCAATTATTAAATTTAATTATAACGCTGAACGATTTGGTACAAAATAAGAAAAAATTCTGATCTTTCAGATCACGAAGCGTTGGAACACTTGTTTTTCCTATCATTGACCTCGATAGTCTGTCTTGATAGTATTCTTATATTGTTTTTAATAATACAAGTCGTCATGGGAGCTTGTTGTAATTAAATTGTGACAAATAATACTTTTACTCACTACCGCCTCCGGGCTTAGTGGTATTTTATGATTTCATCAAAATATTGTGATGTACATTAAATCCTGAAGAATTATTTAACGATTTCCTTTGATCTGTACTGATAAAGTTTAATTTGATTTCTTGTCTTACGAACTGTACCATCGCACTAAAAAATTGAAACATCAAACACTACATAGTATAAATCAAAGTCGCTTTTTCTGTCCTATATCACTATATACGCTAAATCTTTCAAACTAGCAACGGATTCATGAGATGATTTCCAGAAAGAGTGATTGAAGAGGAAGGTTTATATGTATAACACATGTAAAATTTAAGGTATATTTCATCACATAGCTCCCGTGAAGCAAGGGTATCCCACTGCTTGCACCGCTAGTAATGTAAATTGCAGTAAATTATCCTCGACCATTAGCTATTGTACATTAGGTTAGTAATTGGTAATCTAGGTTCTTTATTTTTGGTTTTAAGTCGAATAATATTCACAACAAAATTATTAGAGTATGAAAAATTACTATACTAATTCAATCCATTAAATTTGTTCCAAAACATGTTATTCAGAAATAAAAAGGTAATTTTAAGTGTAACATGATGCCAATGTTGCCAAATATATATAAAAAAGGGTGAGAAATGGTTCCAAGTGGTCGGTAACACGCGATGGACGTCTAACTCTTAACTACTCTTGCGTGTTTACTACTACTTACATACGTACTGCACTTCAAAACAGCGAAAATAAAAAAAAAATGTAACTTAAAAACAACACGACATCTTTGAATTTGTAAGATTTTTGTTAATGAACAATTCTTTTATTAGCTACACCATGTAAAGAGATATTGTTGTGTATTTCTACATAAATTACAGACCAACTCAGTCACTTTCTTTCAATAATATTTTATCTAGATGGGTAATAATTAGTGTTCGACCTAAATTTCGGTTTCGGTTTCGGTTTCGGCCGTGTTTTGGCCAAAAATCGAGTTTCGGCGGCAGTTTCGGTTTCGGCCGAATTCCGCCGAAACTTTTGCCGAAACCGAAACTTATTTCAGAAGTTGATGTTTTATCAAAATTAAATGATTTCAAAATTGTAGCAATAGTCGTGTGTATCATTGCAACAAGCGAGTTCAGATCAGTTTATTTTAGTTCAGACAGCCATTCCAGGTTACCGAAAAGAGATTGAGAGGGATCAAAAATTTGCGTGAACGATATTTATACTCATTTGTAGAAAAAAAAAATACTGGACGGCGTAGCTCAAACATTTGTAATGTTAATAAAGAAAAAGTCTTTGTTTCCTATTAATTTTTTTTCTGAATGTAGTCATTCGTTTGGTTTGTGCGAAACGAGTGGACGAAATTGCAGAAAAACAAAGTGCGCGTCGTTAAAGAACCTCTGTTTAAAAAAATTAAATATGCAAGAGATGTTCTTTGGTATCCCACTTTCACAAGGTGGGCTTCTGAATTCGAGTAGGCAGAACCCGCTCGGAAGGCGAACATCGTTGCGGCCTTCCATCGATGTCAATCTCCAAGGAAAATGTTGTTAAATTAAAGAAAATGTATTGAGAAAGAATTCCCATCCGATAGTTAATACAAGAGACGGGCATTTTATATAGCGCAGTCAATCCATATTGAAACAAGTTTTGAATATGAGAAAAGTCTGCCAAGATGGTGCCGAGAAAATTACCGACGTTAAAAAAACTGACATGACATTTCTAAGATATTGTTAGACAAATTTTAAGATGATTCTGGAAACTTTTTGCTTCGTTTTGTAACAGTGAAAAAAACAGGGGTTATTTTTTTATCGGAGAAAAAACAGCCATCATCTCCTCATGGAAACGGCCATCATTGCTCACCCCGAAGGACTTGCCGTGGCATCGCTGGCTAGGTCAAGGCCTCGATATTTTAGGATGTAGAGGGGAAAATGTTGGAGTGGAACCGCAATTACACGTCAATGTAATGCAGCTTTCGACTATATGACCGGCCTACTGCTACTTCAAGGAGCTAATCCTTTGCAAAATGTCGGTGTTGTTTGACGGATGAATTTGATACGAATTTTATCCGACAACGAAGCCCCAAGCATGGTGAGCTCCAAAGCCCGTCGAGTTACGGCAACTAGTGGACTAATCCTACAGCCAGAGGTTACATTTCGACCTCGTATTGCATCTTATTTTCCCAAGTTCCCAAGACCGATTTTTTACATGCCTATCCAACTTATTTTTCAGACAATTGGGTGATCGGTTTAAATTGCCCTATCCAACTAGGAAACAACAGTTACAATTTTTTGATTTCCCGCAGGATTCGAACCCACGACCTCCGGTTTATAAAGCATACGCCCGCCACTAGGTTACACAGGCACTTATTGATTAAGCCTCGCCTTATTTCCAAGATCTGGTGCCTCTGTTTTTCAACTGTCCCTAAATTGAAATAACGCTGGAATCCGTGTGTAGGGTAACATAATAGTATTATAGACTCGAACACTATGTAGAAAAATAAATAGTAAATATATCATATCTCTATTTCTAACTACTTTTTGATTCCTCCTCGGAACTATAAATATAAACCAAAGATCTCAAAATGTCAATGCTTAGTTTTATTGTAACAGTAATAATTAGTAATTAGTTAATAGATAACTGAAACACATTCTGCTATAAGATATTTAATTTGAAAAACTAATTATTATATTTTAAAATAAAAACTATTCGTAAATTGATGTATATTATAAATGATAATAATACGACATAATAGTGAGTAAAATGCACCAAATCTGAAATTCGATGCATTTTACTCTATTTTAAGATTTTTTTATAATTGAACACATGAGTTTCGGTTTCGGTTTCGGTTTCAGCCGGAAAACCAGTTTATACAAAACATTTTATACAAAACCTTGTATAAAGTGTTAACAGGTTCCACAAACATTTGAAGTGTTTTTGACATTTCTGTTATATTTTTTATTAAAAAAACCTTCTTTTTATGCCGTAATATCCGGTTTACACAAAACATATATATGGATATGCTCTGAGGAATTTACAATTAAGTAACATAAATGAGTATTTATTAAATATTCAAATAATGGGAGAAGTGGCACAAGAATCTTCAGCAATGCTCCTATATCATATCGTGTTAAGTTACAGTGACATATAGCAGTGTTGAACAAAATTTAATTAGAAGGTACAAATTAAAATAGCAATTAATTTAACGGTAACTGTTACGTTACAATTAACAATTCATATTAATAGCGACGTTACAAATAACAATTCTTGATTATATCAAATCCACTAATTTACGGATTTTTCGTTACTTAAAAATGTATTTATTCCCGACGTTTCGGATTCTTTCCAGCATTCTTCAATTTGCAGATTTCTTATAGCGTCGGTGCTTAACATATAGCTGATGTTAAGCACCGACGCTATAAAAATCTACAATTAGCTCATGTTCTAAAACCATAATCATTATATTAGATTTGATTAACCAAAAATACTGGCTAATGAACATCGATTTATACCAAGGATGATTCGGGAAGCAATCGAGAATTAAAAATATCCAAATTTTAATAGAGAGGATGGTTGGTCATTGCCACCTTCCTGGGATCAATCATTTCAAAAATTAAACACAGAGTATAAAAACTTTTGTGAAACCAACATTAAAATTAAGAAAACGAACGATATATCAATTTTTAAATAATACTCTGACGTTATTCGAAACATTGAAATACAGACATATACCAACTTAGTCGCCCGTGATCATGGATGCTGGAAAGAATCCGAAACGTCGGAATAAATACATTTTTAAGTAACGCGAAAAATCCGTAAATTAGTGGATTTGATAGGTATAATAATCGCGTAAATAAAAGAAATAATTAATTACTTGATTGTTAATTGTGACATTGCAATCAATACTTATTTAACTGTTAACTGTTATTTTTGTGTTATGTAAATTTTCAAATGACTAATAATAAATTGTTCCTTCAAATAAAACTTATGGTAAAATTAGGAAACCTAATAGAAATAATACGTACAAGATAGGGCTCAACTGATGATCTGGCAAAGTCAGTTGGAACTTAAAAGTTTTATCACTATTTATTTACAGAGGGCCATACAGGCGATTCTGCCGCAAACCAGTATTGTGAAAACATTACCATGTTCCCGTTTGAAGGCAACCGTAGCCAGCGTATTTACTGGGTAAACGAGACGTCTCCCGGTAGGCAGCGCGTTGATGCTGATAGCCGATGCCTATGGGCGTCGATGACAACTTTATATCAGGTGGGCTGTCTGCTCACCTGATGACAAGTTGTCTGCGGTGGGCTTTTGTATGCGATAAAAAAGGCCGTATATTGTAGTGCAGGAAGCCGATTGTTCTAATATAAACCTAATTTTTATAAACACTACCATATCTACGATGTAAAGTAGAAACCTCAAGTGAAAAAAATATCAAAACCTACCTTGGAGTCGCAGCACCCGTGCAGTTGTTAAATCCAGCTGCGAACAAAAGCATTCCGTGCGATGCATGTGGCGTTTCGACTGGATTTGGCGACAAATATGAAGCTGCCGCATTAGAATCTATTCGGATTTATTCCCTAAAACGAATAAGTTTCTATGATTTTAAAATAAAAATGAATAACTTGCAAGACGCTAAGCTGTCGCAAAAATTTGTAATGTACAGACACCGTTACGATAAAGTCAGTCATATATCTTTATTCATTACAGAAGCATTACACTTTTTTATTGATTTTCAAATATACTAACACCGGTTCGGAGGTGGAAGCCTCTAATTACTTAAGTAATATATAATAATTTTTGTGGTGTTCTGATCAATCAATAAGACTTTCTGTTTAAATAAAAGCTTGCAGGGAATTTATTTTATAAAACTTTTATTTGTATTTAATTTTTTTTTTATATTTTATACCGAAGGGCTTATTTTTGAACTTATCAATGTCATGTGATACAGAAAGTGGCTCAAAAGTGTCTTAAAGAAGTACGTGAAGAGTAATTACATATTGTTGAGTATTACAGTTTTGGCTTGTTTTAATCAAACAAAGCGTAGTGACCACTTTCCATCCGGTGTGTATATTGGTCGTCTGGCTTCGTAGCCAATAAAAATCATTGAAGGGCGAGTCAAAATTACTTTTATCATTTTTTAATATTAGTTAAAATTTTAAAGTAATGCTGCATGTATTTCAATTACTTTGTAAAGTAATATGTGTCTCTTAATTTTACACTGTGTGTCTTAATATTACTATCTGAATGTATCACATTCAGATAGCATCATTGTGTCACACTGTCAGACAGACGAACAGATGGACTGACAGTGGTTTAATAAAAAAGTTTATCCGTATTCTTAGTAAAGAAACCGTAATGTTTTTAAGGTTCACTGCATATTTAGAATGGTACACTGTTTTTGTATAATGGTATTGTCA
The DNA here is from genome assembly GCA_029286875.1 of Lamproptera curius. Lineage (NCBI taxonomy): Eukaryota > Metazoa > Arthropoda > Insecta > Lepidoptera > Papilionidae > Lamproptera > Lamproptera curius. The sequence goes on along the minus strand of JAGSMT010000412.1, from coordinate 26,106 downwards.
GAAATCTCAAAGAGATTCAAAAAGTAAAAATGATGACGATAACTGAACGTCTCTTATACTAAAAAACATTGAAATGGCTCACGTGACCCCGACAACAGCCACGATGGTTCGTACGAACGATGCGTACCACCGCCTTAAACCGTTCAACGCAGAGTTCAGAGTTCCGTCCCGGGCAGCGCCTTATACGAAGCTGCCCCTTTCTACATTTCAGACCCGTCTTTTATACACCATCGCACAGAGACACAACGTCAATATCGAAACTCCTTTTCTCTGATTACCCACATTAGAAATAGTATTCCCACACTATTATGTAGGAGAGGCGTACATAATGGCATAGGCGGGTAAAATAGCACACCTGCTTTTCTCCGAAACCTCTAACCTAATATTTTTCAAACGCACCTCTAAAGAACCGCTTAGTGACAGGATGTTAATTGATCTCTATAATTTTAATTAGGTAATGAACCAAAGAATGCAAAGTTACCAAAAGTGTTAATTAATTATAAGAAATAAATATTTTATGACTGATTTTATAACTAGTATGCCATTTTGTACGCCTCTCCCCTATGTTAATAAAATAAAAACTGTATAAGGGGAAGTTTTTTTAGCAGGCTAAAATGTAAAAAAATGCAATTGGAATAGATTAAAAAGATTAAACTATTGAAAAACTTACGTTATTGAACTTACGTTAAAACTATTTATAAGACAAACTATTACGAAATTAGATTAAAAAACAATTATGCAACTCAAGTATTTTTTTGTTACAATGCCGACAGTAACAGTTATTCATCATCATCAGCCTGTATTAGTCCACTGCTGGACATAGGCCTCCCGTAATGCTCATCTTCTCCATAAGGGGATACTTTGCAGACAATTGGGTGTTCGGCCCAAATTGGCCTAACTAAACAGAAAACAACGATAACACAAAGTTGTTACTCCCGTGGGATTCACTCCCATGACCTCCGGTTTATTAAGCAAGGGCCAATACCGCTAGGCCACGGAGGTGGCAGACTCTTATATTTTAGTAATGATTTAAAACTTTAATTTATAATGGTTTGGAAATGGCCTTTAAATTAAACTATTTTGACGGTGTGGAATCAGCACGCTAGTTATGAAATATATAAAAGTAAACTCCAAGTGTTTTAAGTCTTGTTAAAATATATAAGTCAGTAGAAAATACAAAATTAAAAATAAATGTTTAAAATATACCGCATGTGTCATAAACTAAAAAATAAACAATATGTGACATAATAAACATTTTTTTTTACCGTTTATCTAAAACTTACCTTTTACTTTACGTTTGTAATTTAATCTTAAATCTAAAAACTCTGCTGTGTATGTCACACTATAGGATAGAAAAATTAGAACCGAAACAACATTAACGGATAACCACCTTTGTTGAAATCTAGAATTATGTATAGTTCAGTACAAATAATCCAATGATAGATAAAATAACTGTGTGTGTAAGCCCCTAAACATTGATATGTAATTATTATTACTCCAATAAAATAAGGGCAATGTACAATTCTTTAAAAGTTTAGAAATATATTGCATTATTATTGGTTTAAGTCTCTACTCGTTCAATACAATACATAATTAAAAAGTTATACGTATAATAGATTCACATAATTTACAAATACAATTCATACAATCTACAGACTGCTTAAAATGTATATACATCTCGAATTTGACGTAAATTGTGCTCATTTGTTTATTGATACCTAACCCTAAAATGGACTAAATTTACGTGGCACTAAGTAGCAAAGTAAAACGTGTAATTTTTAAACAGGTTTTTATATATACTGTATGCCTGATAAAATGCTTTAAGGGTTGCGTTATAGAAATAACACCAAATATTTATGTAACACAACGCAGATGGTGCCAAATAACTACAAAGGCTTTGAAATAAAAGCTTAATGCTCAATAATGAGCGATAAACATCACCCTCTAACTACGCTCACGTGACTACTGCCACCAACATACTTATCCTACTTTTTATATTTAAAATTAAGCTGAGTACTGGATAGTTTTTTAATCTTTTACGTGTAAATTCCATGTATAGTTTTACCAAAGCCTTTAGCCTTAGAATAAATGTAAACTATGTAACCCAACAGAGTGTCATCTCAGCTGTTGACATCTCGGTGACAATTCATCATTAAGAATAGAAGCCGTCACTTCCTTGCCATGGGTAAAATGTTTAAATCTTTTTCGATTTTAGTCTGGCTACTAGAAAAATTCTATTGCCTTGCAAGGTAGTGCGAAGCTATCAAAGTTATTGCAAAAACAACATTTTATGTTTCAGAGTGGTGATCAGCTCTGCTTGATAGTAAGTTTTACATGGGCACAATTAATGATTTTGCAATTAATCTCATCACAATTAATCGTTTTAATAATTGCTAATGCCCGTGTATGTACTCTATAATTATATAGGAAATAAATAATATTCTGATGAAAAAGTCTGAATAGCATATAATAAAGCAAACATTCTTATGCATATATCCGTGCTCTAAATAAAGTTTCATCCTGGACCAATACTAATATGGGCTTATGCTGATAAACACGAGAAACAGTATTTTATAAATGTCTGATACACTTTAGTAAAGTTATTCCCATCACTAGAAATATTCAACGTAATAAATAAAGATACAATTATTTGAATTAGATTAACCTTTGTACGTGTCACCAAAGCGATAATTATTGTTAAAAAAGTGTTCTTAAGCTCCGTTGATAATTACAACTGTAAGGTTTGAACATTCTTCATCGCCCTAAATGAATAAAAAGCAAATTTGCCACTTTTAAAGGAAATTTGCTATGCGCTTCAGATCTAATGTTTCGTATTTTATTTTGTGAGTATTTTATTTTTTATAAACGATTTTCAATCCATAATCATTATCAAACATCAAAAAAGGTAAACCTTATTTGCCCTTTGTAATTAATATCAACGAATTGGTTCACAAAAAACGCCATGTTTTATTTAGACTGCAATTGACTTTAACGTGCCGTTTAGTTTTTTCTTTTATTTTATTGTTATATACTATGTTACTTATGTACGATATTCAGGGTTCTTTAACTTTTTTCTTTAAGTAAATGTTTAAATTCCTTTATTATGATTAAGATACTAGTGTTTTGTTCTTATTAATTATCATTGCAGAATGAATACATATCACAATGATGTTAAAATATAAATTTTATGTAAAAAAATCTGTAGCCTAGTGGAAAAGGCGTATGCTTTAGAAACCGGAGGTCGTGGGTTCGGATCCTGCGGGGACTCAACAAAGTTTTAAACGAATCGTGTATATTTTTTTTTGGAAATCAGTCAAAAACAAACAATAGTTCATGGCATTTTTGTTATTTATATTCTATATAATGTGTGACTTTAAAAAAAAAACCATTAGGTTCATTATTAGCTTAGTGATGTGCTTAGTAGGCAGAAATAAACCACTATTTATTTTACGGTAACATCAAAGAGATGCTGATACGCAGGTTAGCCTTTGAATAACTTGAACGCTTTTCAATGAATGCTAATTCGGTTAATCTTACTTATGGAACCCGTGAGGTCTGAATAATTTATACTAGAGGGAATTTACATCCAACTTTTAGAATTTATGAATTTGGAGAAACGATTTTCCAAATTAACTTTATAGTTATTAGTGCCTTGAAAACAAGATACCTTAGAGAGCTTTGGAGGCGATCATCTAAGCAAAACAGTCGTCACGTTCACCTTGTAACTACTTCGAATACTATTTTTTATTATATATTTTAACTCCAGGCGTTTTAAGCACAAAGCAGCGGTTGAGATAATAAAAAAATATTTCAATCAGAGAAGATAATATTTTGTACAAAGTAAATATAATAAACCAAGTAAATAAACACAAATATAATCTTTTTTTTTAAATTCGTGATTCATGTTTTGGCATAAAACCTCACTAGTCTGGCTATAATATTCCTTAGTGTAAATTTCGTGGCTAGTCCGAAATTGCAGCTTAAACGTGGTTAACCCTTCAATTAGTCCTTATTACTGCTTATGGTACATACACACGATATATTAAATATAGTGAAACTGTGATAATTTTTTTATGAGTTGACTGTTTTCCCATTACTGTAATTTAATAATTGTATATAAAGAGTTGACTCGTTTGATAATGTTATCATTAGGAGTCTGCACTAGGTTACTAGCAGAAGTTGATATGTGTCGCTTGTATGACGTAGTTTGAACTTAGTATTATTAGCTAATTACAATAAGCTTTAAACATCTATGATAGAACATTAATAAAATCATGTATATAGGTTAACATAAAACTTTTTTAAAATATGTATTATACCAATAAATACTTTTATAAATTTTCACAATACTGCATTTTGGATAATATGAATGTTTCTTTTATGTAACGAGGAATATAAACTTAAAAAATTATGCGACGATACTTTTTAGAATGAAGTAAGGGGGCATAAAAAATATTTCATACAATGGCTACTTTTTTACGGTACAAGTTATTTTTGAAGTTAAAAAGAGAATCGTTTAAAATGTTTAATATATAGAACATTGTTATGCATACACTTCTTTACAGGTGATATACATCAAATTACAAAAGATAAATAATTTGTATTAATTTAGGTTTGATGGTGCTGGGTAGTAAATCCAGTATTAGTGTTAAAACATTTCCATATTACAGTTTGAAAGTACCATACTTAAATGAAAAGTTACATTCAATATCTTAGGGTGGCTATCGGACTAATGTCTTGAGCTGAACATGTTTATGTAATGTTTTCATTTGGCAGAGCGTGAGGAATTTACTTCAGGTAAACGGGAGGTAGGTGCTTTTGCAGGGGTCCGTCTCGGGTGGTATCACGGCGGTGCCTATTTTTGTCGCAAAGCAGTGGTATGTTAAACACTTCTGTCTGCTGGTTTGAAAGGCACCGTAGCCAGCTTGTTTACTGGGTATACGAGACGTAACTTCCTATGCCTTTTTAGTTGATGATGTCTACCCTACTACTACTTCCCATCAGCTGGCCCGACTGCTCGTCTGCCTTTGTTAGCAATAAAAAAATAAAAAAGTGGAAATAACCTCAACACATTTTAACAAATAACGAAAATGCCCCAATTTAGTTCACGTTTATTCACGTTTTTTTTTATCTCTGAAACGCTATGCATTTCTTCAAGCAGGTGATTTCAGCGCCGTTTAACATTACATAAATCACTGCTTAAAACACTGAAAGAGAGAACTCTCCTAACTTCCCGAAAAGTAAGGGCTATCCATTTTATCTCGACCATAACTTCGAGAAGAGTTGTAAAAGAGATATTAAAATATACTGCTGTTATAGGCCATTCGCTTTTGTGGGGGTTTGAATAAAGTATATAAATACACACAAAATATTGATTTGAAATTTTTGGTTATGTTTAGATAGTTCACAGTATTTAAACAATTTCCTTCTATTATGGTAACTACTGCACGTTTTATTTTTTTTAATTTTTTCCTACGAAAATATGCACAATTTCTCTTATCCATAATTCTGTTTCAACTGATTCCTGTAATAATTCGTATGTTAAGTAAAACATACCCTTAGTGCACTTAAAAAACTCTAATCGTTTTGAATTTTAAGGATCAATGATCAGCCTTTACAAAACAAAAATAATAACTATCGTGTCAAGAATTATCGTTCAAAGAAAATTATCGTGTTCGTAATCGCAACAAACTATGACACTGTTACATTTCTTGTCTATAATTGTTAACGACAGGGCCCTAATTGGATTATCGTAACATTGTCAGAAAAGCTGTTAGGATCAGTAAACAGATATCTTAATCTACCTTATTGTTTGATGGTGTGTTGCGTTTAAATTATTTGTATATTTTTATTTGTATAAAAAGGAGAAAAAAATCCATATTTTATTAATTATAAACTGATAAATGACTCAACCAATATTTAAAATAATATTTAACACAAGGTAAACCAGCTTTTTTTTTTAAACTTAAATTTCCTAGCAAAACCAGTTAAAACGGCTGGATTGGTAAATTTAAGTTATATAAGTTAATTAGGTTTACAGAGTAAGTATTTGTTAGCAAGAAAGAATATGAATCGTGTCAAGGTTCGGTCCAACTAGGAAGCTATCGATTCTATAAGCGTATATGGCATGGCAAAATAATATGTATATATTCTAGTTGACATATTCTATCCAACTAAAGCTAACAGTTCGATTACACCCAAGATATTTTTCCTACAGATCCGGTTCGTCCAAAATACATACTTTACTGTATGTAAGGAAGTTGGGTAAGACATTTTTTTGTAATTCAAATACGAGCTAAAAATATAATGACTTTGAAAACGTTGTTATTTCCAGTTGAAGAAAACAAACTTTTTTGAAGTTTTGACACTCTTATATATATATACATGCCTTAAAAAGTGTCACGTAAATTCAATAAATTTTTCGTCACGCTCATACCTGCCGATACATTACTTTTTTTTAGAGCTTGAGACTTAATGCCTCACGTTCAAATATACGTCACGGAAATAAGATATCGGGATGAGGATATAAAATCTTTGCTTTGTGAAAAAACTATACTATTAATAAGATATATCTGAACATGTATTAAATACATGAAAAATCATTCATCATTCATTCATCATCAGCCTGTGATAGTCCACCGCTGGACATATGCCTCCCCTAATACACCCCTATCCATTAGGGGGTTTTTGGACCGTATCCCACGGAATGAAACTCTGAACTGAACATGAAAAATCATATAGCTTAAAAAACCTATATCCGTTTTCATAGTTTTGAAACTGATTAGCAAGTACCTTAGCGTTAAGCTGAGCACACTGCTCTCCTACAAACCCATCTGCCCAATTCAAACAGCCAATCTGTTATATCAAGGCCGTTTAATACGACGTAACAGATATTACAAGGGACGCCACGCTTTCGAATTCATAAGGACAGTTTTAAAATACTTATATATTTAAACTATCCGTTTTGTTATTTAAAATAACATTTATATCATATAATTAACTTTAAGTATAAACATTAACATTATTCTGTTACAACAATAAGTGCATTAAGAATATGTTTGCTGTAGCTATGTAGTCATTAAGCGTAAAAAAATCGTAATATAAACTCATATAAAACTAAACTATGATGATTTCAACTTAATATTAGTACTAGTAATTTGTTTTAAAGCGAATAATAGTGTAATGCTAAATTATTTATTATTTTATCAAAACCATGCATCCTGGTTACTACAGCCTATGTAATTCCTCGCATCGCCAATCATACACGTGCCCAATTTGATCGCCATTGGTACAAACGAGGTACGTTTGATTGGGCTATTCCAATAAAACTGGACCCACAACGAGTTATATACGTAATTAGTTCGGTTACGCGCTTGTTTAGTTTTGAATTCGAAAATCACGGCACGTAGATATTTCAATTTCTATATTCTGCTGTTAGTAAGGATTAGCCACTCGTTTTCAATTAGTTGCTTATGGCTTAAATACTCGCTATAATTATTATTCTACGGTGACTTATGTCTATAACATAACTGATGACATGGATGTTCAGATACGCGAAAATATGAATAATCGGTGTCATGTTCTTCGAAAACTTCACCTATCTAGACGTCCAGTTGGAAAACGCAACGTCTTCACAGTTTCAGCTGTATATTTAAACGTCCTTTTTACAGCTTTTATTTTATTCAGCATTCGAATAAAACATGTCACATTTGACATATTGATTAAATAAATATCTTAAAAGATATGAGAGATTCAAAATGCGGTGCCGGAAAGTACTGGGCAATTTTTTGTTAAAATTTCACTTGTTATTACGCAAAAACCGAAAGTATTAAGCTGGGATAGCAGATAACAATAAAATGTACTTTCCTATCAATAAATAGTTAAATTTAATTATATGTTCATTAAATTTGTAGTTGCAGTTTATTATTACGCATATTCATACGTCTTAAAAAATCTTAATAACATCCCATAAAACAATTACCAAAAATATTTTTCAAGAACTAATAAATACATGAACATTCATAACAATATTAAAAAGATTTTTTGCGTCGTCTTTATTGACACAGTGCGGCTTAAATACGTAAAAAAGACAAAGTCTTGAAATATTTATGCGTCCAGGTTTTGCAGTAAGAGACATTACAACGATTTTTGGCAGTCCACGACCTTCTAAAAATCATTTTCTTATATACTTTGCAGGAACTGCATTGATAACTTCATTTGTGATATGAGTAAACATTATATTTACTATTTCCGCAATATCTATTTAGTTTTAACCTGTTATATAAGTAATTCAAAGCTATAATTTTTTCTGAATTTGTTTATTCACGTAAAATTTATTATATTTAAATGTAGTAACAACAGGCTTGCATAGTAAAATTCATGAAGGATTTACTGTTGGGAATTGAAATAATTCATTAACGTTAATTAGGATTTATTAAACATTCATTACAGATATCATCTACTTTGTTTTTTCGTTTTTTGTAATAAAATTATGAATTCCCAAGTTTATAACCATAATTATTTTTGTCCTAATACTGTTATGTATGTGTTACATTTTTTATGACATTATTTTTAAACAGATAACTTTTGATATGTTACATTAAATTAATCTTAAACAAAAATACAACAAAAGATGATCTTAACTGCTTATTTTTAAAGATAAATTGTATATATTAAAAAAATATTACCTAGAGGTGCAAACGTAATATTTCAATTTCATCGAACAACTCATCTCATAAATACACATATTCCTCAGTTTTCCATATTCCACTGCAAAATTCTACTTTACAAATATAATATACCAGCGAGCCGCCCCAACTTCGCACGGGCGCTTTATATAAAGCATGTGTTATACATATAAACTTGTTCTTGAATCACTCTATCTATTAAAAAAACCGCATCAAAATCTCACATGCGAAATAGGATCAAAGGATTGGGCTCAGGAATAACACTTGGCGATCCGTGCTATTTCATATTCACTGCAAGGCCTTGGCCAATAAAACCCCTTAATTAAAAAACTATAATAATTTGCTGTAAATTATAACTCAAACAGAATGCCAATAACTATTAATTAGTATCGTATTGTATTCGCGTTACTTTATTTAAGACTAAAGCAGTGATTATCTGCATTAGAGTTAAAAAATAAATGCAATCAAATTAATATTATGTCGTTATTGTTTTAAAGTAAATAAGCGGATATCTTTGATTAAAATTTCTTTTTGAAACTCGGTCGAATAAACAGAGAAAAGATGATTTACAGACCTTTTGTTATTAATCAGTATTTTAAGAACAAGCTGTAGGAGGTTTAAAGTCGTTTTCTATGAAGTAAAAGCATAATAAGATATTTCAACCAGAAAAATATGACCGAATTCATACAGTAAAAACCATTTTTGGAAAAAAACTACGTCGAAGATGCCGCCACTGCTTTTCAAATCTCTAATATCTTTTAAAGTATTCATTTTATGAAATTGTCATATATGACACGCTTTATTCACATAGATTGACTAATTTTTAAATGCATTAACTTTTATGTAAAATTACGCTTTATTAACTTTAATGCGGTTTGAATTTTGGCAATTTAACAATTTTTGACATTAAAATGTCTATTGTGGGTAATTCGTAAGAAATAGATATATCCGGTAGCAGACCTTATTATACACCATTCAAAGAAGTACAATTATGTCAAACATACTTCAAGTCTATCTTTTACGGTTTCGATCAGCGTTCATGTGCGTGTAATCGCAAGGCTGTAATTTTTGATGCCGATATTATCTTAATATATTTAATATTTATTAATCTACTTATTATAAATTATAAAAAAATAATAAAATAAGAATGAGCAAAATCAGAGTACTAGGAGCAGAGTGACGAGGCATGTATATAAAAAAAAACATACGCTCTGAATTGAGTAAACAACTAAATTACAATAATTATTAATTCAGGATTCAAAATTTTTAAGCTTTTTGTCAATAAATTTTAGGATGACTTTAAATTTTACTTACACTTTAAGTTTTTTCGTAATTTACATAAAATAAAAAAAGGCGTATAAAATTTACTTAATTTACGGAAAGAAACATTTGTACATTTAGTTAAGTTTAAAATAATGCTAAAAAATAAAGTCGAGCCGTTAAAAATAAAGGCTTAATTAAACACTAGGCTTGAATTAATATGTACAAATTAGCCATCCGTCAAGCCGCTTAACACATTAATCCGCTTATCCCTTTGAGCTACGTCTCTTTTTATATTTGGGTCACGCTTATACACAATGAGACAAAATGATTACTTTTCGAGACATTTCATTTAACATTATAATATATTACACAAGTTTTATGGATTTAATTACGTACAATTATTCCAGAAATCACCCAGCGTTATAGACCCTTCTTAGCGTGAATGATGCCTTGGAGCAGAGATTTTATATTAAGCTTAAAAATTTTGACAAAATCGTCACTTTTACACATATAATACATTTAGTTAGCAAAACTTGCTTATTCGCTAAGGCATAAAGTAAATATTATTTAAGTTTACAAATATCTCATACCAAGGTTTTACGTATATGAAACAAACTTTTTTTATTGTAGGTTATTTTAATTTCCATTTTTATTAGGTATTGTTCGATAAGTCTAATATAAATACAGATTATAATGAACACTATGAAGCTCACGTTCGTACAAAACAAAGGCATAAACATATATCAAATGTTAAATTAAAAAATTGAAATATGGTGCTCTATAGTTTTCAGTTTAAAATTTTGCGGAATCTAAAAGATTTGTTTTATTTTGATGGACTAGGTATTTAACCTTATTTGTTTTATAAACCCGATTTGCTCATGAACTGTGTTTATTAGGACATTTATTAAATTCATATCCCAAGAAGCTCTTATCAAAAAAAATCTCGGAACTCATTAGAAGTTGTTGATAGAACTACATTTAATATTAAGGTATCAATTATTAGAAAACACGCGTTAGTTTATACAGACGAATAAAGTCAGTTCAGATTAATTACTAATAATGGAGAGTACAGTCTAATTAAAATGGATCAAGAGTAAAGGAAGATCGTATCGATTGTTTGTGGAGGTCAGTGTTGTAGAACATTGTTCCTAGTATTTTAAGCGTTTAACCAGCTAACTATTAACTAAAATGTTTCGAAGCAATAAAAAGTAATTTATAACGATATAACAGACAAGTACTTTGGTTTAAAGAAAGTTAATAAGATTTGCATCTTCACGAGAGTTTTAGAAATACTTGCAAATGGAGTACTCCATTAAAATAAGAAATTACTAACATTATAAAATACATATAGGGAACTAGTTTCTATTTATTATTAATATCACTAATAATTAGTTACTGGAGTCGTAGATGTCCTAAATCATTAAACAGAAATTACTAAGATGGTATCCGTCAACATATATATATAAGTATATTTGAATGAAAAGAAAAAAAATGTTTTTAAAAAATATGTTTTAATTATTTCTATTGCTTGCGCGAATATTATACATTATTAAATAAAATTACTTTACGGATTTTATCGCGTTTATTTTACATTTTAAATTCCCGGCTGTGGTCTACCTCGTGACCACGGCCGCTGAAAGCATTCGAACGTCGAAATAACAATTTAAAATGTAAAATAAACGCGATAAAATCCTAAAGTAATTTTATTTAACAATGTTTTAATTGTTACTTCTGGCTTAAATTATGTTATAAGAAATCTGCAATTTGCGACCATGTTCTAGACTAGCCTAATCATTATATTAGATTTGATGAACCAAAATACTAGCTTATGAACATCGATTTATACCAAGGATGATTCGGAAGCATTAGAAATTAAAAAATATCCAAATTTTAATAGAGATAATGGTTGGTCTTTGCCATCTTCCTGGGATCCAATAATTTCAAAAATTAAACGCAGAGTATAAAAACTACAAAAACCGAAGGACAACATTATACTTTTTGTCAAACCATCATTAAAATAGAAAACAAACGTCAAATTTTTATTTAAAAAATTGACATATCTTTTCATACGTCAATTTTTTTAAATAAAAATTTGACGTTATTCGAAAACATAGAGATACAGACATATACCAACATAGTCTGCCCGTGTCTTAAATCTTATTTTATTTAAAAACAGCGCTCATTTAATTACTAAAAACAATAGTTTTGCGGTTACAATAGGTTTATGCAACGTAAAAGGCTAATAAAAGAGTATCTACTAATACATTAAAGAACACTCTAGTATCACATTTTGGACTCAAGCATTAAAACTTAGGGTAGCCGCCGCACTCACAAGGGTGATCCCATGGGTACACCTTATTGGTTTTCCTCGACAAACGACGTTTTTATAAGAAATTATAGCTGTCACGGATACGGACTGTAAGAGTATCGAACAAAAGTCACTAATGTCTTTTAGGATAGAATTTCGTTTAATGATTTACTTGCAGCGGTCCCGAATTATTCAACGTAACGGACGGAATTAGCTTGGACTTTGAATAACTAACAGTCTAAATATTTTTTATGTATTTAATTTATTGAAATACATAAAAATCAGGCATTATTAAGAAGTAGTATTTATGTCTATTTTAGAAACACTGTAACAGTATTTGGATTAGTTGCAGAGTAATTTAATAATACCATGACTCCGAGAGATATGCCTCTATTCTGACTGAGTTACCGGAAAGATTTGGTGTTTTGTTCTTTTAAGTATGTATATTGATTCATTCTTTAGTTTTTTTTTGTTTATTGTTCACTTAATGTTACCGAAGCAAACCCATTAACCGCACGTTGAATGTTATAAATAAATAACTATATATAATATATCTGCTCGTAAGTGCTAAAACTCGCTAGATCGACGACGTCTCGGTTCGTAAACCGATCGTCAACGATCCTTAGGAGACACTCCTCCTTGCGTCGTGTTGAAGCCATGAGAGGCTTAGGGTCGTGACCACTTCAATCCATTAACCACGTTCTTATGATGTTACGCCATCTTGTTCTACCTATAGCCATTCGGATGGTATCGTAGACGGTACAGTCGAATGTAGTGCGAATTTGGCCTGACAAACGCCTCGGGTTGCGCTCCTTGACCTTTTACCTTTCACTTTGCCAGTAATAACTAGTTTTTAGGAGATACTAAAGAATACCTAACTCACATACTTCCTGTGCCTTTGCCTTCACTTTTGCAAAGGTATCGGTCACCTGGTTTGTGGGGACGGTAGTTTCCCGCAAACTCTGTGTTAGCTGAAACTTACCAAAGACATGCGTCTGGAAGCAAAACGTCCTTGCCAAAAAAGTGCTAAATCACAGATATATATATAGATTTTATTCTGTCTACGTTTTGAAAAATATTTCTTATTTTTTTTATTTTATGATCTAAAGCGATGAAACGAGCAAACTGTTCATTAGTTCACTACTACGTACGCTTGAACCATTAGAAACGCAGCGTGAGACGTTAAATATCCGCTCGCGGCACTGAGACTTAGGCTTTTTAAAATATTGCGGTAGAAGTAGACACCTCGGTGATTCTTTCCCAGACAGGGAAGTACCGAAGTCATCAACATCGTCATCATCTATGTCAGTCTACTGATGGACCTCCCCTAAAGTAAACCACCGCTTCCGATCTTCGGCTATAAACCACAATATAAGTTAATTGAAAATATCAACATAATTTTTTATAAATTTAAGATGATTGATTAAGTTATTATAAAATTGAAGTTTTTACATACAGTTGGCACTAACGGTTTATGGGATTACTTCGTGACATTGAAAATAATTTCGTGATATCGGTAAGTGCTCAGTTGACGTTAATTTAAAGTGCTTGTTCCATTAAGAGTACCAAATTAGTGCGAGCGTTTAATAAATCCTGGCAGTAGCCAGACAAATACCGACCATCATAACGCTGACGTAGGTTTATAAGTTTATAAATTTGTACAATAATTTTTTTTTACAGTTGATCCGTCGAATATCAAAATGAAATGATTGTAAAGAAACTCAATATATCGATTATTAGTATAATATGAAATACTTCTGCAATATAAATTATTTTTATGAAGTAAAACCATTCGAACCATATATATATATATATACATATATATACATAAGTAAAAAGTAGCGGAGATAATGATCAGCCCATCTATGCATGATCGGCTGTATGTCTTTTTTCGTTGGGTTTCTTGAACGCAGAGGACGTTGCACCGCGTTTTACAGACAACAGCTTGGATTTGTGCTGTTAGAATATATATTATAGAAGAAACGTTATATCAGATATTATTTCTGGATGATCATTACTTTCGTTCCATATCATATGTTTTTATGTTTACACTGATTTATTCAATAATCTTTATTCAAGATAGGAGTGATACACTTATTTATTTATTGCCAAAATGTTACCGATAGTTTGGAAAAGAACGCACATGGAAAACACCTGAGAAAAACCGACGTAAAGAAATTCAGCGGAATCTACAGAACATATCTTTTAAGAATTTAAATGCTCCCATTAGTTTTAAAATAAGTAAATACTATTCAGAGCAACATTTTCATGTAGCAAGTAATACTTAAGACCAATATTGTCTTTTAATAGAGCGTAGGTTTCTCTAATTTCAATTTCTTATCTCGCTTATCTGTGTTACATTGTACATACTGTACTTGTGCATCTTCATTGAAATGGATAGTTCCTTGGTTAGTTCAAATGTTTATTACTTGTCATTCGTTATACACGAGCTGTGCGTGGTTTTATAAGAATAAATTTATTCTTATTGTCTTGACTGATTCATTTGCTGCTTATTTTTTTATAAAAATATTTTATTACTATAGTTTAATAAATTGGTCGCAGCAAATTTTCAAAATGCAGATTATCATTGAAGAGACAAGGGACACTGTGCACGCAAACTTACCTTATCATAAAACTATTCTTTAATAATAAGTCAGCGTTAGCAATTTTATTGCACTTACTGTATTCGCTTTTACCTTTAAATATTGACAAAATACTTATCATAATTTAAATAAAGGCTGGTACCACATTACTCCATACCGAATAAAAACAGTATGATTAAAAGTAGGAGCCCTAGATGCAGAGCAACATTTTCTGTTTATTTTTTTACATGCAACCTGTTAAAAAAACAACAAAGACTCCGAATTGAGTGCCTACTTTTTTCATCAAATATGTTAAATATGTAGATTGATATTCCTTATTTTATTTAAATATTTTTAACGTCATTATAAAATATAAACTTTTATTGAAATATGAAAAGACAATGAACGGCAGATGTACTTGTGGTTAACCAACAATTTACTTAAAGACTAAGTTTCCGCTTTGCTGCTAAAGGTGCAAATCAAATACTCGGGGTAAATTTAACTTGGTTTATTTTGCATAATTGGGTTATCGATAAAGGAGAAGTTAGTTATCGAGTCGATTTAAGATTTGCTTTTCATTCCATCATTTCATTGATTAAAGGTGTTGAGGGAATAACAATAAGAGATATAAAATCGGAAGAGATTTGGATACGTTTTTTTTAATTTGTGAAAGGTATTCACGTGAAATTCTTTAAGTAAGTGTAAGCAAAAAAAAAGCTTGTTGTAAATCATATATAAATTATTTAGTATTTATAAAAAAATCCATGAGATTCCATCTTTCCGTAAGGGGATTTATAAATTTTTTAGGTGTAAAATAAGTCGATGTTTGAGTTCCCAATAACCTTTTATTTCGTTTTGAGTAAATAAAGGGGTATAGAAGGGATTAAACTTGACTAAAAACTAAAAAAAAGTAAAGAGTATTTTACACTAATAAGTCTCTTAAATATAAGGCAAAAAACATTAAACAAAAAAGCGAAGGAAGTCGGTCAGGAATAGCAAAATAAACGCTTGTTGTTGAATTTTTTACTCCAATTCTGACACACATTCAGTGCAGGCGTGTGCCGGACACATCCTAATTGGAAATGTCAGTTATCGTATCGTACGCGTGACAAATGCTATGTCCGAAGTGGGGCAGATGATGATTTATTGCGATTATGTTTCATTTTATTTTATTATCTGTTTCTTGATTCTATTAGTAGACGTTTTATTTAAAGAACAATATAAAGAATTTAATGTGTTCCAATCGAAATGAACAGATTTTATTAATAAAAAAAAGAATTTAAGATAGTTCTAGTTTCATAAAGTTCATTATGGCTTTTAAATAGGAATCTTAGTATGGACGCTATGTGAAATTATGCAATAATGATGTATTAAAATATATTCTAAGTAAAGATGTTAATATTTGAACATTATAGTTTTCTAAATTACACGTAATTGGCAAATAATAATGCGCTTTATAACTCTGGCGTTACTATAAGGTATACTTAACTAGTAGTCAAAGTTAACTGCAATGTTTAAAACTGCAAAAGAACAATCATTACCTGACAAAACGATCAAAGACGCCCGTTATCATTGATTAAGGTATTTTTAAATGCTTTGACCAAAGTTTTTAATTCTTTTAATGTAGCCATTTCCATGACAATTGTAGACTATATAAGCAATCTTGTATTACAAATTAAATGGGTTCCTTATGAATTTTATACAAACATAATCTATACAAACTTTTAAACTTTAAAATGAGATTTCGAGCTGAGCCTTATGTTTTACTTATTATTCTTTGTTTGTTTACTTATTAAATTTAAAATATAAACATGTAAACGGGTAGTGAGTGAACATTCTTAAACATTTTTTGAGCTGTAAACGCTGTCCACCAACAGTGAAAATACTCGAATTGGCAGCATAAAATAAAATGCGAAAACGTTAGTAATTAAAATTTAAAGTAATGTATGAAGCTAAAAGATTATTTTGTACAGAAAAAAGTAAATTATTAAATCAACACCTATAATAAGCTTCCATTTCAGTCCTTTAAATGTTCACTTAGACATGACACAAAACTAGATAAACGAAGTGATTCAAGAAGACGCAGAAACTGAATTTGGTTTTGGCATTTGCTCGTCACTAACTGTTGGTCTGTTAGTTTTACGAAAAAATGTTATATTTTAAAATATATTTACATTTATTTAAATCTTTTTTTAATTGCTTTAATATCAGATGTGCGTGTTGTATAAAATATGCAATAAAATATTTAACTTTACACTGTAAAGAGAAAGAAAACATAATACATAATATTTCCACCACCAGTGTTTTCAAATATTTTGTAGATCAAATCAAAATTAATCAACAGCCTGTGATAGTCCACTGCTGGACATAGTCCTCCCTAATACAACCCTAACAATTAGGGTTTGGACCGTATCCCACCACGCTGGTCCAATGCGGGTAAGTGGGTGGACCGACTTTTACGTACCCATCCGACATGGATCATCTTACTTTTCAGACAATTGGGTGATTGGCCCAAATTGCCGTAACTATAATGAAAATTTGTTGAGTCCCCGCAGGATTCAAACCCACGACCTCCAGTTTCTAAAGCACACGCCCATACCACTAGGCTACGGAGGCAGTTAACACACCATTATTTATGGTTTTTCTACTGCGTTACTATCTAAAGCGAAATTAATTAAGTCTTGGTATACATGTACATTGTAATGCAAATAACTGACACCATACGGTGGGTTAATAAAGAGCAACGTAAAGTTCTAAATAATACAGCTACAACAAGAAAATTACACTTACAACAAGAAAAGCGGACTAAACGCCCACGTCATATTTTTTACTCAAATTTTAGCACATCTTAATTACGTACGTCAGTTGACGTAGTATGCGTAAAAACTGCAAAGATAAAATCATAACTGCTTGTTTATTTCAACTATGATTTGTTTCATGATTCATCTAGTAGACATTACCTCGGCTATTTTTAGATTGACATACAAGCTTTAATTATGAGTAAATACTTTGACTACCAAAGTGAAATTATTTAAAAGTAACGAAGCATTCGGTAATGAATTTACATCCAAGCTTCTAGCACATCAATATTTTAGTACTGATTTAGTCTTCTTACACAAATAACAAAAAGTAATCAGACACTATTTAGCAATCAATAAGAAAGTGCAATGCTTCCATTTTGAATACAGATTCTCTAATTTTGATTTTGATTTTGATTATATAAAACAAATAGTATTTCTTAACATATTTAAAAAGTTTCATTCTAAATGAATGCAAATACAAACACAGGAAATAGTATCATCTGTTATGTTATATTTTATTATTTATAAAAAAAAATGTAATAGTAAATAATGTATTCTATGTGTTTTTGCCGACATTCCAAAAAAAGGCATTCAATTCGGAGCGTACGTTTTATTTATTTTTAATTATTTACCCCCTACCTTTATATGTTACCTCGTTGCTCCGCTACTAGTGGCATCTTTTAAAAATATTAATACATATATTTATATATTTTTTGAAATATTAACGTATGTTTGCACTTTATTTATTATATAATATATATTATAACATATGTTATATGTTATTTACGCATTTTATTTATAAGTACATATTTATGAACAGCTTGTGCGAAAAGAATAAAATAATGTATAAATGAATTAAATAGTGAGAGGCCCGTGTATTATTGCAGTGCCACTTTCTATGGAAAAATTCGATAAGGCCGTACTGTAGCGTGTGTAATTAGTAACTGCAATAATCAACGAGACAAAAATGAACAAGGCACTACGGTTAAGAAGCAAGATACCCCTTGTCTCATCCTAAGGTAGTAATAGGTACTACGGTTTTAGTACCCCAGTCGGATCCTTCAAAAATAGAGACTGCTAGACTTTAGAATATTTAAAATATTATTATTAATAATACCCACTATTAGTAACCTAAATGGAGAGTTGGCTAAATAAAACTATTAATGTAACGGCAAATTCGCATTATATATTCAGTGATACAATGAAATTAACTCTGCATTTAATTCTAGAAATTGCTAAATATTATAATATATCCTTTTTGTTCATAACCCCCAAAATGAAAATAAATAAGGTAACTTAAGTGAGGTTTAAATATTCCCAAACGATATTTGGCCTGTCATCGCTGTCTACCAACGGACAAAATGCTCGCATTTGTAGTATGAAATATGAAATGTTATTTGGAACAATTCCAAACTGGAGCTGTTAGCGACTTTTGAGATTGCAAACACTTGACTGAAACTATTTTCGTACTTTAAAGTTAATTAACATGCGTTGATGAATGTTTTTTAAACACAAACAAATGGAATTCCCTTTTCTAGATTAAATAAGATTAATTAAATGTATTCGATAAAACATAACATTTGCGGACGAATGACACCAACAACTAACATCAACTAGTCACAAACTAAGCAAAGCTTGTACTATGGAAACCAAACGACTGATGAATAGATAAAGTCTTTTTATCAGTCGTTTGGTTAGATAAAGACTTTTCTCTTCTAAATAAATGTAAGTGAAATTTTGACATAAAAAATATGACTGACTTGAAAAAGTGTATAACCATTTCGCGCAATATAAGTCGGTGGCAATGTGCCCTCTACAAGAAACAAGCTTGCGGTTTCTACCAATGCATTTTAAATCTCTAATAACTTTTAAATTATTCTTTTATTGAAAATGTCATGTAAAGAACGTTTTGTGCATATAAGAAGGAGATTTTCATAATTGTAATAACTCATATGTAAACTTGCACTATATTATCTTAAATGAACTTTGAATATGCCCGATTGCAATTTTTAAAAATGTTTACATTAAAATGTTTCGGTGATTCTTCTCAAGAACATTAGCGTATGTTAATCTAAGAAATATAATTAGTATAAATATATATAAATATATTGAGCCAGGGGTTGCAATTAAATCGCACGAAGTTGTGAATTTTGACGGCGTTATATTCTTATTATTTTAAAAATCTTAAACTTTAAAAAATTAACAAAATAATGACTTTCATCAGCGTACAACTATTTTACGCAATATTAGCTATAAGCTCTCTGTACGAAATTGTCTCAAAATATCTGTGCATAAAATGAAGAATTTTTACAAGGCGATAACTTTTATTTGAACTTAAACTGTATTTTAAATTAGCTTTGAATATGCCCGATTGAAATTTAAAATAATTTACATTAAAATGATTATTGTGGATTATCTTAAAATATGGATCCTCTAATGCTCTCGCTGACTTTATTGTAGGTAGATACCTTCTTTCTTTTATAGTTCGACATACGAGGGCGACACTGATAGTTTTTAGAACTGGCAACTTTTAAAGAGTTTATAAAAAAATATTGAGATTATGAAAATGGAGCCCTTTGCCAATGTTATTAAATACTAATTTAATTTATTTGTTTTTCAATTTGATGGTAAACTGAAATTTGTCTGAGGCAGGCCAGTATGAATTTACCAAGAGAAAGTTTTCGTATCACGTTTTTTTTACTTTAAGTATCATTCAAGTGTGTTATATGATAGAGATGTGAGTGTTATGATAGACTTCGAAATGCCTTTCACAAAAGCGTTTCATCCCGTTCATTACATTGGAAATCATTCTCGATTTGTTTAGATATGAGTAGGGAAAATTGCAACAGACTTGACAGCTGATAGACAATTTTGAAGTGTGGTATATCTTAATTATATCTTTGAAGAATGTTTAGCAAAAATATGCTTCTTTCAATCACCTGGAACTGAATGATCTTTCAGATTCCGTCTTTATACTTACTACCAATATAATAACTCAAACTTAAGATATTTAACGGTATATTATGTACTTAACATGTAGATATTGTATTTAAATCATTTACGTAATTCATTACCAGTCGAAAACTCCCTACTTGAACTGAATTAATCGAATCTGCGGCGTTAGCTTCGAACGTGCTTAAATTCCAATTTATGAAATCAGTAAATTGCAGTACCCCAAGATTAGGTCACGCTGATAAAACGTTAAAGTGCTCTTTTATATTGGATATTCCGTTTCACTTTTGTCACATAACTAGAATTTGCACAGAATGGTATAATATTTCCGAAACATCATAGCAGGACAAATGTCCGCAAGCTGTATTCAAATGTACTGTGTATATTATAAATTATATGTTTTCATTGTATAATTAAACACCAAATTTTATGGCTTTGGCTTCGACGTTGACAAATTTCTATATTTCATGCCCGTACAATTTGAAACTAGAAAATTTCTAGAAAAATACTTATGGCTTGTTTCGAGTATGTAGACACAACATTGCATTGTTTTTTGTTCAAAAGAGACGTTTTCTATATAAAATTTCATGCCCCATATCAACCCTTTTGACAAATTTTATAATAATAATTAATAGCGTATGTCGTTTCTTGGAATCTAATCTAAGTATGTATATACTAAATTCGTTAAAATCAGTTCATTGGATTAGTCAATAAAGACAGTCAGATAGAGTTTCTTTCGCATTAACAATATTAGTATGGTGCAACAACATGGAGTTTACTTTTGCTGTTTACATATTTAATTTATAATAGGTTAAAAGATTAAAAGGCACATATCGACATTGCTATTACCTCGCGGATTTAAATGCAAAGGTCCCTGCTGGATTCGAACCCAAGACTTTCAGTTTTTCAAGCGCAAGCCGTACTAGGTTACTAAGACAGTTAAAACAGTTTTCAATTAACATTTTTTCTTGACTGTACGTACTCGCATTCTGGAACATGTCTGTCTATCCCCAAACCAATTAGCGACTACTCTTAGAATTAGATAGGTTATGCCTTGCAATTTACGCTAACACTATTTCGGTGCTTCTATGACATGAACGTTAATGGCACAAGCACTTTACTCAACGTCATTTATGAACTCATCGATATCAAGGCAATTTCTCTTAATTCTCAAGTAGTAATCCCATAAAGGGTCTGTAGGAGCAGGTTTTGATCAGAGAGTGGTTAATGGTTTTGCATCGGTAACTTGAAGTGAACAATAAAACGAGCAAAAAATTATCAAAATCTAATTACTAACGCGCAAAACTCAAAAAATGTTAATATTTAAAGCGATTTCGGGCAGCCTAAAACGAAAAATGTATGTTTAATATGATATATACAAAGAAATTATAACAAAAAAATAGCACCGACTTCAAATACAAGCAATTTGCGCAATACAAGACGGTGACAATGTGCAATTTCTTGCAAAGAAATTAAAATACCCCGTAGTTCTAAAATGTTTCATGTTATCAAACTTATAATGGAATTCTTTTTTAAGCATTAACTTTTATGTAAATTAACTTTATATTACCTTAAATGAGGTTCGAATACGCTTCATTGCAATTTTTAACAATGTTTTACAAAAGGTCTTTTGAAGGTTATTCTTAAGATATCGTTATATGCGCATAAGGACTTTATTGTCGACCATTAAGGGATGCCTAATATGTAAAACATACATTTGAGTCTATCTTTTACAGTTTTGGTATCGTTTGTAATTTAATTGCGCAAGGTTGTGATTTTTGATGTCGTACTTTTTTTTCTCAAATATCTATTAAACTAATCAACAGAAAATAATTAAAAACAAAGGGACGACATGACAACTGATACCTACCGTTTAAAAAAGAGATCAAAATTGGATCGCTACGAGCGGGGCAACGAGGGAACATATTTAAAAAAGGTACGCTCCGAATTGTATATCTCCTTCTTTTGAAAAGTCAGTTAAAACGCATTTACAATGGGAATATACGTAACAACATCGTTTACTAGATGATATTAATAATCAATTGACTTGATTGTATCTTAAACACGACACTTTCAGTTGAAAATTACAGGATATAAGTAAGACCAAAAAGTACCTTCGAAATCACAAAAAAAATTAAACAAACTGAAACTTACCTGTAATCGCAGCTCACGGAAAATAACATCACAAAATGCGGCTTCAAGTTTTAAATGCATTTGGAGACATTTTTTTTCATTATAGTTTATACATTGTGATTTTGGAATATACAATTAGAATGGCAGTTGGTATTGATATATGCAATAACTTAAATTTTTAAAGTATTGTAGTTTTCCATATACCATATATTTATTTTTTATTTAAATTATTACAACCTTTATAAAGACAAAATAAATGCTTAAGTTTTATATATGCATTTGAATTTCGTTTTAGACTCCAAATCTTCGAGATTTCACAATTTAACTAAAGCTTCTAAATAACTTTTTCCCACTTAAATAAAATATCCTAATAATAAAAGATAGCAAAGCATCCGTGAGCTTTCAAAATGTATGAATTTATATTTTATAAAGGACAGCGAGGATTCGCCGGCTTGTGGCATTAGAAACGCTAATTGCAAACTGTGTGTTAATAGCGCTGAGAAAATTAGCTTCACTTGACTACGTCAATTAGCAGCTTAATTTAATTTTGATAGCCTGCTTTAAACGCTACAGATGCAAAACGTATCTATCCTTATTTAGTTATATACATTTTTTGTATCGTAGTTGTAAAAAGTTTCATGATCCAACCGTCGGGATTTAGAAAAATGTCTTCCAAATTATTTTTTTTTTTTACGGATGACTCACGTTGGTGGAGTTAACCGCTACTACCCGGCGGGTTCGAGGGGCTGTGCAACTTTAAGTGTGCACAGATTTCACCTCTATTCTATGGCTTAGCTCCGAGGGACCCCTGAAGGCGGACCTCGGCTCGGGCTGCCACTTCTTTATCCCATAAGCGGGCTTGATCGAGGGTGCGGTACGGGTATAGGCATATACCCGTTAGCAACATTTATTGAGGGCGTCCTGGTGGGCCGAACCTCGGCTCGATAGGTTGCTTTAGGACTTATTAGTGGAAAGTTAATAACCGCCCTATCTGGCTGGTGAGATCGGCCTGGTACGTGCCGATATCTGTTATATGGTGAAATCGTTTGCCTTCGACGGCGAGGACAAGATGTGTTGGGTCTTTGTGCGTTAAAACGTGCTTGCACGATCGTAATCTCATCGTCCGGATCTGTTATCGCGTTTCGCGCTCTTCGGTGGATGTCGTTTTTAGCGAGTGAAATTGTTGGTACGTAAGCGGCGGCGCTCCAAACTAGTTCATTTGGGTGTTGCGAATCCGAGTCGAAATATTGGATAGATGCTTGTTTTACGTACTGTTTAATGGTAGGCAATTTCAGATCCAGGTGCATGTCAATGTTGCGCAGATAATACGGCACACCAGTGGCCCCGCGCATCAATCTGTTTTGCAGGTCTTGAAGCTTTTCAATGTGAATTCGCTTTGCATGTGCAAAGACGGGACTGGCATATGTTAATAAAGGACGTATGACTGTCTTGTATAACAACAACTTATTGCGCAGGGATAACTTGCTTTTTGGATTGATTAATGGAAGAAGTCGACCTAAGACGTAGGCCACTCTGTTTATGACCCGCGTAATGTGTGGGCCAAATGTTAAGGATTTATCTAAGATTACCCCGAGGTATTTGGTTTGTTTGACCCAAGGGATAGGGCAATCTAGGAGTCGGACATTGGAAGGAAGGTACGGTCTTCGTCGCGTGAACAAAACGGCCGCGATTTTAGAAGAATTGATTTCTATTCTCCATTTCCGGAACCATTCCCCTAGGATATTGGCCGCGGATTGGAGTCTTTGACTAACAAGGATAGGACATCTACTGGTTGAGTTTATGCAAGTGTCGTCTGCGAAGAAGGCGGTGTCTACAAGACGGTGCTGTGGGATATCGTTAGTGTACAAAGTGAACAGGATTGTGCCTAATATGGAGCCTTGGGGTACGCCGGCAGAGACCGGTCGAGGTAGTGATTTAGTTCCCTCTACGCGGTATTGGAACGATCGATTCCTGAGAAAGTCTCGTATGATGAGTACGAGACGGACGAGCACGCCGAGTTTATATGACTTGTATATTAGCCCTTCGTGCCATACTTTATCAAACGCCTTCGCCACATCGAGGAAAAGACTTTAATTTTCTCCGTGATGCGGTGAATTTGATTTGTGCAAGAGTGCTTGGCTCGAAAGCCTAATTAATTTGGGGTAGGGAGCCCTTTAGATTTCATAAAATCTAATAAGCGGGCTAGGACAAGACATTCATATATTTTTCAGAAACCCTAGTGGAGGCTAATGGGACGATAGGAACTGGGAAGTGCAGGTAGTTTGCCGGGTTTGAGGAACCCTATAACTTCAGCATCCTTCCAAGTGTTTGGGAAAATACCCTTGGGAAGAGCTGCGTTATAAATTAGAACTAGGAGGTTAATTAAATGTTTCGGTAAGATTTTAATGACGCGGTTGCTTATACCGTCGGTGCCCGAGGCTTTCCGAGGTTCGAGATTTTTGATAATCGACTTGACTTCGCTTTCGGTTACCGGTGAAGTTTAATTGCGGGACTTGCTTTGAGGAGGCTTCGACGACACTTTGGACATGTCTTGTGAGCGCATGAGCAGCGAGATTCGCGTCATTAGCAATGTGGAGGACTTTAGGAATGGCATCTACGTGTGGCGATCTAGTGCAGACTAGCTGCGATTTGAGTTTGCGCCAGTCAACTATGGTTTTGGATATGATATTTTGGGAGTCATGTGGTCCGAATTTGAGGATGACTGGGCGATGATCGAAGGTTAGATCTTCTCTGACCTCTATACCTCTAAAAGCGAGATTGACGTTTTTAAGGAGAGCAATATCAAGCACATCCGATCGGTGGCCATGTGCGGGTAGTGCGTATGCTTAAGCGGAGCAACGACACTGAAGTTAAGTAATTCTGATAGTGCATCTAGTGCTGCACCTCGCGAGTTGATTTTGTAGCTGTTCCATCGGGTGTGCTTGCTATTGAAGTCGCCTGCCAGAATGACGGCGCCTCTTAGGGAGAATAGCGTCTCGAAGTAGGATTCAATTATCTCGGATCAGCTTCTACATGGCGAGTAGACCGAGGCTAAGGTGATTGGTGTGTGTCCTATCATGGCTAGCCTACAGACCGAGGCTTCTAGATGCGTTAGCGTCGACGGCGTGTCGATTGCTACACAGTTCAGGGACTTTTTATAATAAATGAGCGTGCTGCCGTGTGAAGCGCCGATCATTTCTTATAATGTTGTAATTAGCGATTTTCGGATCGCCTCTGCTGGGTTTTAGGAACGTCTCCTGCACTTGTAGAATGCGCACTGCGTCGTTTTTGCGTAGGAAAACTGAAATTTCGGTCCTTTTATCCGCGAGACCGTTTGCGTTATAAAATGAAATATTTACTGCGCGTGGCTTTAGATGGCC